>JAOTRH010054275.1:0-19109 GCA_034768845.1 Heliamphora exappendiculata
ACAAAACGATTAGCTATATTGTCTTATTCTCACTCCATTATCTCCATTGTTGTTTTCTTCATCGTCAACATCATCCTCCCCATCGTCTTCCATTAACGATTCAGATCTTGACTATTGTAAGGTACACACTAGGGTATTTTTGTTCTCAAAAAGTTGCACGCAGCAAACAAAGAACCTAACACTTGAATACGTTTGTGAAGATGGATCTTGCGCGTTAAAAAAACTTTTGCTATATGAAAATCAATACACAGCCTACAAATTGTACCTCTCACCAATTTTCCACATAAGAATCATATATTCCATTTATTTATATCATTGCATATGCACACTGTAATTAGGGATGTTTGCCTAACATACGAGGAAATTTATGTAAGAATCAACTATACCAAAATGGCTCGACCTACCAAAGATAATTGGTGAGCCTTCTAGCACCCTAGTTTGGACCGAACTCTCTCTAAAACATAATTATATGTTGCCTCAGTGACTCTCCAAAGAATGAGAAGAACACCTAAGTATTTTTTTCAAGTTGCTTGTGATAAGGATTTGCAAAATATTACTAATGGCTTGAGCCTTATCCCTGAGGTGTGTGATGCTACATATGTTGGGATTTTTAGGCACAAATCTCCTACGCAGCGGAAACAGGAGCGTAGGCTACAATCCACACAACTCAAATAGAAAACAAGAACATCCACAAGAATACGAGAATTTACGTGGTTCCGCTGACTGCCTACCTCAACGGGAGAAAGAAACAATCCACTATTAAACGAATATAGATTATAAGCTTCACTCTCAACCTCACAAACACTGTGAATAGCCTCAAACTTGAGCCTCTCTTGTCTATTTATACTATCTCTAGCCTCTCTCTGAGTCTCTCTTGAGTATTAGACAACCTCTCAGGTTTCTATAAACATAAAACATTTATATAATAAGTTTTATAGGTTAAAACAAACCCTAGCCGCCTTCAAAACGAACAACCTTGGGATAGACCGCTCGAGCGATCTGTCGGGCAGTCCTTCACAACTCTCGGTATCTCCACCTGCAAACACCACCGCTCGAGCGGTGAAAAGACCGCTCGAGCGGTCAACCCCAACACTGGGTTTTTCCTCCTGAATTCAAGACAAAACCAACAACATAAAGCTTTAATTTATGGAAGCCCACCTTTCGACTTGGAGCTAAACAAAACTTCTCCATTACCACTGTTACCACCCTTGCTTGCCTTTCAGTAGTGTTTGGTGTATGCCTTGTATTCTACAAATCCATATAATTAGTATTTTTTTTACATGTATTTGGCTTGGCTGAAGTCACGAATCTACGAGAAGTCTAATATGTGTAGGGCTTTGTAATTATATGGGCCTAGAGTTTTAAGGTTTTTATATAAATAGGACCTTATAACTCAAGTTATTTGGTGTGGAAAGTTGAATCAAATGATGTAAAAATATATGAAGAGATGAAAAAATACCGGGGGCACATGAGTAACCTTTTAAGCAGAGAAACAGGGTTTGTTTCGGGAGTTGGTTCGCAGGTGTCTTGTTTTATCAGTGCCCTCGTTGTACACTCTACGGTTATAGTGAATTATCTCTCGCACCCATGAATGTAAGTAAATTGTGCCGAACCACGCATATCGTTGCGTGATTTTTTTTTGTGTGCGCATGGATATGCTTCCGTTTGCATTCGATAATTGATGTTCAAATCCCAATAAGTGGTATCAAAGTCAACGTTGACGATTTAAAGCCGCAATGGGAGATCGAAGCACGTGTATTATTTTTTAATTCGGTTCGTATAAATAAAAAAATGCACAAAAAGAAAAAAAAACGAAGGCGACGGTGTTAGGTTGTTGCTGCACGACTGCTTGCTGTAAAGGAGTTTCAACCAAAGTAGTTTTAGAAACAACGAGGGCACTGATAAAAATCTAAACGGAAGGAGGTGTCAAAGTCATTGGAGTGCGCTAGAGCATCAACGAAGCTGAAGGATTTTGCTAAATAAAGGATAGGATGTGGAATCCAATAAAGGGTATGATCAAATGTGACTCGAGTTTGAAATCAGCGGCTCATAATTATTTTGTTATATCGGCTCGTATATATAACAAAATAATTCAAGATGAATGTATTTTTTAAAGTTTTTCGGCGCTGTGGATTCATCAGTATGGTCAGAGTTTTCAAATTATGAGTCGTTTGATGAGATTAGACATCTTGGCATATATTATGATTGATCGGGCAAGATCAAAAGTGATGAATGGCAATCGGGTTTAATTGTGGGTGATCATAGATAATCGGGACAATTTAGTTTAATCAGTGGCGAAAGACCAATCATTGGTGGACGCAACATGGATTTTAGTTACATGTGGAGTCAAATTAGACGTCGATTTTCGGATTCGATAGATGATTGACAACAAACACACCTCGACGAACAAGTGTAGTGACGACAGACATCTCGACGAATAGGTGTCCGGCATCTCGGTTAGAAGTACAAGCCATGCTAGTTTGAGTGTTTCGGATTAACGACGACGACATAATCGGCATCTACACTAGTTATCTTCAAGGTGGCTTGCAGAATTCAAGCAAATGTATAGATTGCTGGGTGTATATCTTGTATTTTGTAGATTCATATAATTAATATTTTATTTACACGTATTTGGGTTGAGTTTGAGTAATGAATTCACAATGAGTTTAATATACGTAGAGCTTTGCACTTATATGGGGTTAGGGTTTTAGGGTTTTCCTATAAATAGGATCTTAAAACTCTAGTTATTTGGTGTGGAGAGTTGAATCAAATAGGGTAAAAATGTGATGAGAGATGAAAAAATATAGGGGGCATAAAAGTAACCGTTTGAGTGGAAAAATAAGATTTATTTAAGGACTCGGGTTGCGAGTGTCGAGTCTTTGGGTATTTTTTTATCTTAAGATTGTATATTCTATTATTATAGTGGATTATTTATCGCACTCGTTAATGTAGGCAAGTTGTGCCAAACCACGTATATCGTTCATTTATATTTTTCTTTAGTGTGTGCATTGATATGCTTCCGTTTGCGTTTGGAAATTAGCGTTCAAATTCCAATAAATAGCTACAACAAACAAAATCAGGTCATCGACAAAAAACATGTGGGAAAGTAAGGGCCCTCCCATGGAAGCTTTAACTCATTTCCAAACTCCACTCTCCACCTTAGAACTATGAGTGGCCCTAGCTTTTCCATGCATAACACGAAAAGGTGAGGAGACAAAGAATCCACTTGTCACAAACTGTGCTCAAGTGAAAGAATTATGTCTTTTACCGATTCCAAAAAAATAAAGAGAGATGTTGTGGACACACAACTCGTGATCAATCTAATCCAATTTGTAGGTGAACCCACTTCGATGAGGCCAAATTTCAAAAAAAATCCCAATTGACCATATCATAAACCTTCTCCAAATCGAGCTTAACAATCATCGAACCTTGTTTACCCTTCTTACTTCTTATAGAGTGAAGAATTTCTTGCACTATAATAATGATATCATAGGTCTCCTTTCATGGGATAAAATCAGCCACATAGAAGTGACAAATTTGGATAATAACCCTTATAGATACATTACATAGGTTAATAGGGCAAAAAAGGTTAATTGAATCTGGATGGATAACTTTTGGTATAAGGGTAATGAAAATTTTATTCATACTCTTCATGATTCAACCTTCATCAAAAGCTTGTTTAACCATTCCAATAGTGCTCGCCCCTCCCACAATATTCCAATACTTGTGGTAGAAAAATGGTTGCACCCCATTAGGCTCTAATGTTTTAAGGCCTGCCGTGGAGAACACTGTGCTCTTAGCTTCATCAAAACTGATAGACTTGGTTATATGTATCTGGTCCTCATATGATATGCCATTGGCAAGAGGTGGGAGATTATTCCTACCAGAGACACAATCCTTGTGACTGTAAAGCTGCTTAAAATGATCTAGCACACGTTTTTTTAGTTGGTTATGGTTTGAATACCAAAGCCCCCAAAGAGTCCTCGACTGCAGAATCTTGCTCTTGTTCCTTAGCCTCCTAACCCTTGTAGTAGTATGATAGAACTTAGTACTTTGGTTGCCAAACATAAGCTAGTTAAGACGGAGCTTTTGGAACCATAATAGGCCCTCGTGCACGTGTAGGATTAGAAACAAGTTATTTTCCTAACTTTTCAAGGAAAACATTACCATTCATATTTGGAGCTCTCTCGATACCTCCCAATCTTTATAGAATATGTCTTTTATTTTTTAAAATATTACAAAAAATATCCATAATCCACTCCACGACAACAACAATAAATTGAAAACTAGTGTTATCGAAATTTATCTTCAAATATGTTTTTTTGGTATTTGTTAATTACTTTTTCATTCTATTTTTTCTTCTATCGCTTTTGACAATTTCCATCTCTTACTATCATCACCACTAAACACTTCTGTCAATTAATTGACTACAATTTTCAATCTCGTCACCAATTAAATCCTTCCTGGATACTTCCTGTCACCAATTGAAGGCCATCTCCCTCCTGTATCTCCAGCCACTTTCATGGCAAGTTGCTTGGGCCATTGCTGTTAACCACTACCTCGTGCTACTATCGTTGTTGTCACTCTTGCCTATCACATTGACAATACTTTTACTCGTGTTTGCATTGTATGATCATCAATTACCATTTTCAACAACTTCCATTTTTTAGTATTTCCACCTTCGCTACTATTATTTGCTATTATTATACCACGATTCAACTATTATTATTTGGTTCTTACCCTAAGATAGAATAATCATTTTTATTTTTGACTACCCTGTTGAACGACTCTTTTGATATCAACGGCTCAATCCTTTACTTCTGAATTTCGCAAAAGAATAGTATTTAAAGGCAGTGGCCGAAAGTATTTGATGGCAGTGATAGTAGAAGATACAAATAATTACAAAATGGTGTGATGAAAACAAGAGCAAATGATAAATTGTGTTACAAAATCAATTAGATTTCATTTATTCTATTTACAACAATTTAATAAAATTTGGGAAATATTCATATTTTTTCAAATTAACAAACATAATTTTATTTATTGTTGATGATTTTTTAATTTTTAAATAAAAACAGCACAAAGTAAAGATTACCGAAAAAAGAAAATGATTTTGCTAAACAACACCCACAGGGTGTCGGAAAAGTGGCGAGTTTTTGGCGTTTATTTTAATTGGCGAAGCTAATATTATTAGTTTTTATTTTTATATTATTAATTTTAATTATAAATTATAATTTATTTTAAATATTTATAATTTTTGTTATAAATTATAAATTTTTTTATTTTAGCTATAAACTATAATTTTTTTAAAACTCTCATGATTTTTGTTAAAAATTATAATTTATAAACTACTAATTTCAATAATTCCAAACACCTGTGAGTCTTTAGACACTCTTATCAAATAAATAATAAAATAAAAAAATTGCACGAACATCTCTTAAATTATGAAGTTGTATCACTTTATCTCCTGACTAAAGAAGCGTACAAATAAATACTTTAATTATTCAAGGGCGGACTCTTTAACTATTCAAAGTCCGCATTGGAATAGTTAAGGAGTTTATTTGTACGCCTTTTTAATTCAGGAGATAAAGTAATACAATTTCATAATTTAAGGGCGCCTTGGAATAGTTAAGGAGTTTATTTGTACGCTTTTTTAGTTTAGGAGATAAAATGATACAAATTCATAATTTTAGAGGTGTTCGTGTAATTTTTTTATTTTATTTATTTATTGCCCTGTAAAGTTCAGGAAATAAAGTGATACAACTTAATAATTTAAGGGGTGTTTATGTAATTTTTTTATTTTATTTATTTATTTGATAAGAGTATCTAGAGACTCACATGCGTTCGAAATTGTTGAATTAGTAATTTATAAATTATAATTTTTAACAAAAATAATGAGAATTTTAAAAAATTATAATTTATAGCTAAAATAAAAAAAATTATAATTTATAACTAAAATTATAAATATTTAAAATAAATTAAAATTAATAATTAAAATTAATAATATAAAAATAAAACTAATAATATTAGCTTCGCCAATTAAAATAAAAGCCAAAAACTCGCCACTTATCCAACGCCCTGAGGGCGTTGTTTAGCAAAATCCAAAAGAAAAAGGGGAAAAAACGGGAGATTTTTTTGTACCGTGTGATCTCCTCTTCAGCATTCACACAACGTTCAGACTGTGCGCGACCATCGTGGAGGTGGTTACTCTCGTCTCTCTCGTCTGAGATTGCGAAGTTGTCAAACAATAAGCAGCCATTGTTGAGCGCTTTCTCACCTCCAAACTCAAAAAACCGCTCTCATCGAACCGGGGTTCGTTGACCGTTGCGAACCGTAAACGGCAAAGTCGCCGCGAATTTGACCAGATCGGTCGAAAAGCGTCGAATTTGGGCGGATGGAAAGTGAGCTCCGATGCTGTTTCTATCAGGTCACAGTGTTGCGGAAATGAGTGGAATCATCTACGGGTAGCGTATTTGGATCTGTGGATTTCTACAATTATTTGTGTGGGAAGGAGAGAGAAGACAAATGTTGCGTTTGAGGGCTTTTCGTCCAACGAACGACAAGATCGTGAAGATTCAACTGCATCCAACGCATCCGTGGCTCGTGACTGCAGATGCATCTGATCGCGTCTCCGTTTGGAATTGGGAGCACCGACAGGTTGTTCGTTTTTTCATTGCCTTGTTCTGTATTGAATTGATTACATAGGCAATTATACGATGTGGTTTGACTCAATTTCGTTTATTGTTTCTGCTTTACGTATCAGGTGATATATGAGCTGAAAGCTGGTGGTGTTGATGAGAGGCGTTTGGTGGGTGCCAAGTTGGAGAAGCTTGCCGAGGGTGAATCAGGTTAGAGAATCTTTCATTTTCTTTTTTCAACGCATATGCGTGTATGCGCATCATATCCATACGCATGTATTTGCATGGAAGATACGAATGATCTGCTGATAAGTTGCCGACGGTTGTGGTTTTTACTTCTCTTAAGCTAGTTGAATCATTACAGAATAGGATGGTGGATTCCACTTTAGAATTTGGGCATAAGTAAATTTTGCACTGGTGGTTGCCTTGCGAAAATTTATTCGGTTTAGGTGTCCCACGAATCTTTCACGCGGGACATCTCTAGAAAGCTCACAGGGTTGCTGGCTATGTGCGCTTTTATTGTGGGATTAGGGTTTAGAAGGCAGGAGGAAGTACTTGTGCGATTAGGGTTTTAGAATGTAGAGGGAAGTTGTATCTGTAGGTGGAGAAGAGTCAAATAGTTTCAAATTGACAGGTTGGCTGGTTTTTAGGGAGAAAAGGCATTTCCCTATTGGTGAGTAGATATAGGGTTTGCTTGTAAATCAAAAACCAATTTAGGGTGCGGGTTAAGGTTTAGTACTGAAATTGGGGTTGATTGGGACTGAACTGCTGAATATAGCACAATGAACTCTAATTTACATCCCATCCCTTATTTTTGGGGTGCTATGTTTGGGATGTTGATAAAAGGTATAAATAGTAAACCTAAGGTCCTGTTGAATAAAGTAGATGCAGATACATGTATGCATGCTTGCATGGCCTTTGGGACATTTTTTTAGGTCAAACTATAAGTTTAAAACTTTGGGACGAAGAATTTTTTGGCCCTTTGCCCAACATGATTATTTTCTTCAAAGAACCATGAACCTTTACACTTGTGACTCTTTAAAGATTAAACACTTTTGACTCTTTAAAGACCAATTCGCCGCGATGAAAGCCTAGACAGGTTGGAGCATCCAATTCCGCCTCCCTTTTGGAACCCATCCCAGCAACAAAGCATACTGTAGTAAAGAAGATGGGGGTACTTTTCAATGTGGGAAAAGACGTATAATCTCGCATGAATTGGCCTTTTCTGAATCATATGAAAATTGGATTCATGTAATAGGAGAAAGATTTCTCATTCCTTAGGTGAAAAGATTTGTAGTCATGAGAAGGGATTAATTGGAATATAATTTGATAGCCCGTTATGGACAAATAAAGCACTAAGCATTTTATATAATTTGTAAAGTAACCTTTTTGTGCGAGGTGTTTTTGTCCACAATGTTCATCATTTGATGGTGGAGTGTTTATAGAAAAGATGTGTTGATGGGGAACAAGAAGGTATAGAATGAAGATATTTCAAGATTTAAGAATTTAGTAATTTTAATAATATTCTGTATTTTAATTTTAATTTTTTTTTTAAATTTAGCAACTATTAATTAGAATTTTCTGAATTAAAATCTTTTATTTTTAGTAGCTTTAATTAGGATTTTCTTAAATTCCTTTAAATGTGCTATTATGTAGTAAGTTTTTAGGTAGACTATGATATTGAGTAAATGAGTTTAGGCTGGATATTGAGATTAAGAACTTTCTTTTTTCTTGTGAGTGTGAATTTTCTTTTGCTTTATTTCTTTTATTTGGATTCTTTTGTTTTATTTGTTCTCAAATCTTGCTGGCCGTCTAGCATTTAGTGGTATCAGAGCAAAAATTCGATCTATTCCCTTTCTGTGCCGACCTTCATTGAAACCCTTGTCGTCAAACATAGTTAAGTTGGAACCCATAGCACCTGTGATCCGTTGGCAACGATTGACCATTGACCTTGTGCTGCCATCGCTGCTTCCCCTTGGTGTCGCATCCATTTCCTCCGTTGCCCCTTGGCTCCACCACCACTCCCCTTTGGCGCTGCCGCCATTTCTGTCGTTGTCCCTTGGTGCCACCGCCGCTTCCCCTTGGCACCGCCACCATTTTCGCCGTTGTCCCTTGGCACCGTCCCTTTTCCTTCAAGCCGCAAGCCCTTGTGCCGCCTCTTTTTCGCCTTACTTTCATAGTCGCCACTGTTGCCATTGGCCTGCGCCATCGACGCCGTCGTGTTGAGCATCTGCCACACACGCCTTCGTCTGCCAAAGCAGGAGCTCTAAACCTGACCCTAAAACTAATTTCCCAAGCCACATCACTCAACTTTAGCCTCTTTCTTAAAGGCACATTTTACATTGCAACCTTTTCACCACAGCTACTTGCCCCAGCCACAGAAAAAAGGCCCCAGTCCAATTCCTTTTACCATTCTTGTCCACTTTTGAAATCCATCCAACCCCAAATTCGATCAATCAACAAAAAAAAAAAGAAAAGAAAAGAAAAGAAACATAACAACAAAAAGACCTCTTTTGAGCAACGCAATTTTAGACAAGTTCAATCCTTGCTTCGAGGATCTACTGCACAACTATTGGTGCATCCATAAGTTCTCTGGACCTCGAGAAATGTATTATTCTCTTCTAGAAAATTGAGATTAATATTTTTATTCACTGGAGAATTAGTAAAGTTTTCTAAGGATCCTTGACTCTGCGTATTCTCAATTAAAAAAGGAGAAAAAAATCATGACCTCATTTGAAGAAAGCCCTCATGAACAACCTTAAGAGTAAACATAGATGCCCTTGAAAACTCGATAAAACCAATTCGTAGGCAACAATCTTATGCAACAAAATTCTAGTGTCTTTGATAATTTTATAGAGTTTAAAAATATATTAAAATTGTCAGACACTAGTAGTGACCTATGTAATATTGCTAATCACTTTGTTTTTGGATTACGAGAAGCAATTCAAAATGAGATGTTGTGTTCTCTTATACTGATTTAGAAGATGCTTATGAAGATGCTTTAGCGATAGAAAAATATTTAGAAGAACTTTACAGTTATAAGTCAACTTTTTTCAAAAGGCCTTGAGAGATTACCCAATCAATAGTTGCTGCACCTTCTATTAAGCCTGTGTTTGGACTAGCTTTTTTTAGAGGCTTTTTAGCTTTTTGGTTCAAATCATGGCTTTTTTTGTGAGAGAAAAAATGGGAAAAGCTTGGCTTTTTTGTGGGAACCCAAACGAAGTGGCTTTTTTTAGTGGAAAAAGCCAAAAAGCCTTGCTTAAAAGCCAGGCCAAACACAGGCTAACTTCATTCATGATAAACTTCCAAGCCTGAGGTTTCTAGTAGCTTTGATGATGTGGACATTATATGGAATCATATTATTAGATTTTATTCGTTTTTCTTATATTAGTAAGATATTATATTATATTATTTTATTTTCTTTAGATATTATATTATTTAGATGTTATTTCCGTTTCTAATAATTTAGGATATTATATGATTTTGGTTCCTCTAATTAAGGATTCAAGTTTCTATTTTTTAATTAGAGTTTAGGCTTAAATAAGAAGATCTTTCAATGCATTGAGCAAACTTTGATTAATAAAAATTGTGTGATTATTGTGTGATTTCTTCTTTCTCTCTCTATCTTCTCCCCTAATTTATGTTATTATCTCTTAATCCCTAATTCCTTTTTTCTCACCTAGCGGTCCTACATCATTTGGTACTAGAGCCTAATCGATCCATCGATGCAGCCTTGCGCCACCACTGTTGTCCAGCGCTGTCACAAGCCTATGTCTCCTCACGACCCTACCACATCTTTCACTCGTTGTCACTGCCTCGGCAACCCCAGCGCCAGCCGCCACCGCTGCTGATCTGCAAGGTCGTGACCTACAGTTGGCCATCACCGCCGCCATCAGCCTTCGCCCCCACTGCCATAGATCGTTGCCTCCACCACCAGTCACTGCCGCCATTCTTCCCGTGACTACATTATCGTCATCTTCAGTCGCTGATCTTTTGCGCCGCCAACAACAATTGTCGAAATCAACCGTTGACATCCTTCGCCACCTACGGCACCATCCTTTGCCACCTTAGCCGCCATCTTCCTACGTTACGACCACCATCGTAACCATCGTCCTACGTCGCAAACACCATCGACCCGCGTCTCCGCCACCACTGTCGTCTTCAGTTGCCACCGCAACCATCGTGACTTCGCCACCTCTTGCCGAAGCTGCCTCGGTCAAACCCTAGAAAGGAGGCTTTGAATTGCGCCTTTGATATGCGAAAGGGGAAGGCCAAACGTTCCAACCCGACCCGCTTGTCTTAACCCGACCCACCCCTTTATTTGGATAACCCAATCACTTAAAAAAACAAACAAACCAGCTCACACCTTTTAAGAACAAAGAAACAGGTCAAGAGCTTAGCCCACACCTTCTGCCCCCAAAACCAGCCCACACCCTTTTGAAAAAAAAAACAACAATGCTTCTTTCTGATCTCTTTATAATGCCTCCGCTTTCCTCTTCCGTCAAACCATTGAACCTTTCTTAACATTGCCTGTTACTATACGAAATTTTTGCCATTAGTCGAAAACAAATTCTCTTACCACACGCTTTTTTTTGCCAACTCCCATCAACCAAAAACACCCGTTGCACCCACCTCTGCACCACCTTGGGAACTCCTACGAGCACGGCTTTGAGTCATCAATTTATTTTTATCTATCTATTTATTTTTCTTCTTAAAAAACCCAAACAAAAACAAAACACAAAAGGTCAAACAAAAGTAAAAAAAAACACACAAAAAAGTGACAGGAAAAAAAAAGAGTCAACAAAAACAACAATAGAAAAAGCGTACCAAAAGGCAAAAAAAAGAAGACATTTTTATTTTCCTTTTTTTTTTCCCACCTCATACTTAAGGTCCGATTGGCAACTAGCTTAAAAACTAATTTTTTTATTTTTTTGCGTTTTTAGCCAAAAAGCTAAATTTGGTTTAAAGTAAGTTGTTTGATAAATTATCTTTTAAGTTAATTTTTTTGAAATTGATTGTTTGGGTAAAAAGTTAGGTTTTTTGCTTTTTGTTTAAAGTGAAAAATTTTATCCTTTCATATATTTGATATTAACAATTATATATAGTTTGCAATGGTAGTAAATAAGTTATGAATAAGGGGTGCTATCGTATTTTAAATGTGGTGGGAGTTTGAATAGAATATTTTGGGAGTTTGTGTTTTAATTTGACTTTTTGACTTTTTTGCCAAACGGGCAACCTTGGTTTTTTGGTTTTTTTTTTTAGCCAGGAAGCTAAGGTTGCCAATCAGGGCCTTAATGGAGCGGTTGTGAACTACTGATTTCCATACATTTCTCTGGTGCGCTCAGCAAGTCTGTAACATTATCATCGATGGAGGATTTACCATGAATGCGATATCCGAAAAAGGTGTTCGCCGTGTAAACCTTAGGCCTACCCCACACCCACAACCATATCTTCTGTTTTGGGCGGATGACACTTCCTTTTTCGTCACCCAAAGGCGTTTGGTTTATATTGAGATGGGCATTTATTTTGATGCCATTTGGTGTAATGTGTTTCCCATGATAGGTACGCATGTCCTCCTTGGTCATCCTTGGATGCATGAGTTTCATGCTGCCCATCATGCAGCCACTAACACCATTGCATTCCGGTTTTATGACTGAACTATCCTGTTATAGCCTTCCTATTCCAAACCAGTTAGGGTATCATTTGAGGCCTTTCCCACCTCCCCACCTCTCGAGTTCCCATGTTTCCTCATGATCTCGAGTTATCCCCTTTGGGTCCGACTTTTGAGTCACCAAATTCTGTTCCTCCTCTACCTTCTAACTTGGTAGTCCGATGTTTCTTTACCTTCCATACAAAAATCGCCTCTCTTAGCCATATTGAGTCTGAGAATGTTGCAGCTTCTCCTCCTCCTCCAGCTCCACCCATGCCCGGCACTCCTTCACCCCGGCACTCCTTCACCATAACTGCTTCCACCACCTGTAGACTATTTTCTGCATGAACCTACAATTATATCTTCTCCATCTCCCGCTTCTTCTGTCAACTTCGCCCATGTTGATTTTGTGAGTATTGAAGATTTTCTATGGATTATCAAGTCTTGTTTTATGGATCTCGTCAACCAGCCCATATTCCAGGCTTATTGGCCCCCACAGACCTTGAAGCAGGTGACCTAATGGCATTACTTGATTATTTGGCATGGAGCGTTCAGTACTTCTAGCCGAACTTGGGGATGAGTTCTTTTTTTTAGCGGAGGAGAATGATGTGAACAATATATGGCATTATATTCTTAGATTTATTTGTTTTCCTTGTAATAGTAAGATATTGGATTATTTTAGATATTTTATTATCTCATATTATATTCTTTTAGTTAGATATTATATTATTTAGATATCATTTCCGTTTCTAGTAATTTAGGATATTATATGATTTTGTTTCTTTTAGTTATTGATTCAAGTTTCTATTTTTTAGTTAAGGAGTCAAGTTCCTTATATTAGTAAGATATTGGATTTTAATTAATAAAAATTGAGTGACGTATTGTGTGATTTCTTTCTTCTCTCTCCATCTTCTCTCCTAATTTATGTTCTTCTCTCTTAAGCCCTATTTCCTTTTCTTCTCACTTAGTGCTCCTACATCAGTTGATAATTCCTCTCTCCAATCTATTGATCTTGTTGCTTTGCATGTTCTTCCACCTAATGATAGTAGTATTGTAGATGATATTCTTAGTTATCTTCAATTTCAGGACTTTGTTGTTACTTTGGTGACACAGATATCTAGCCCAATCAAATATTTCCCCTTATCATTTGTTGGACATGTTTTAGTCATTATTGAATGTGGACCACATGCACATTTACTGATTTTTATGTGAATTTAAATATTGGTCTAATATTTTATATGGAGGCTATAATATTTGATCGTGGTACTTCAAAGCCTCTTGTTTTGTTTAATGGTGTTGATGCAAACATGGCTATGTCCTCACTTTTTGCACTTGTGTATCCCTCGACTCAATCATTTCATGGAGCTTCCTAGTATCATCTTGTAGATGAAGTTTTTTATCACATGCTATCATAGTCGAGGAAGTGTTTTGCTCACAAAAGTTTCTTTTATCTTTATAACTTTTTGGAGGAGAGCTTTTATGAGACGAGGAGAAATAATGAGGAACGAGAAGGCATAGAATGAAGATATTTCAGGATTTAGGAATTTAGTAATTTTAGCAATATTCTATATTTTGGTTTTATTGGAATTTTTTAAATTCAGTACCAATCAATTAAAAATTTCTGAATTCGAGTATTTTATTTTTAGTAACTTGAATTAGGGTTTTCTTGAATGCCTATAAATATGCCATTATGGAATAGATTTAGGTAGACTATCATATTGAGTGAATGAGTTTAGGTTTGATATTGAGATCAAGAACTTTTTGTTTCTTTTTTACCTTTCTTTCCTTTATTGCTTTTATTTAGATTAGTTTCTTTTAGTTGTTCTCATCTTGCCATCTAGTGAGCGTCAAGTCTCTTGTGTGACCCTGGAAAAGCCATATCCAAAAGACGTTATAAAATCATGCTCAATGTCATCTCACAATTTCGTCAAGATCTCTTTTGTTTGGTGGGCGAAGATTTCAAATGTATTGATTTTTTTGAGTAAATGTGTTTATAGAGAATTGGATTTGGTTACACAACGTGAGTTGGTATACAAATACTTATTTGATCGTGAAATATTGATTGCTTTTTTATGAACCTTGGGGAATTGTGATACTCTTAAGTTCGAGGTCAAAGAGTTTTATAAAATGTTCTCGATTGGATAACAAACCTATATTTAGTGCTAACATCATATACCCCATCGAGGCACGCAAAGCTCACCATTTTTTGCCGCCCCTAAGGTCCTTTTTATGTTTTTGTTTTTCCTGGGATGCTATCTATGATTATATCTTTCTTAGGTACAAAGCCAAAGAAGTATAGATTTTCTTTTTTATTTTATCCTTACTAATTGCTGCCAAAGAGTCAAATATGTCGGAAAGAAAGAGTCTAAGGTCGGGTTGTACGACATAGCCACATACGTTCCAATTATTGCGATTTTCTCAAGTGATCCATATCTGTTGCAGACATCTATTTGACTTTTTAATTTTGAAAGTGGTGAAGGGTTATTATTATTTTTCCATGGAGGGAATTCATTAGTCATGGTTTTATCTTTGCCTCTAGACACTTTGCATGAATGGAAGTACCTTATTTTCATACTCGAACATGAAAGAGCTAGGTTTCCTTGTCTTATAAATTGAATCTTATTGATTTCTTTGCTAAGCCTTCCTTGACTTCAATTGTATTAGTAATTTTTTGTCGTCTTTATCTAATGGATGGAGAGCTTGCTTTAAAATCGTCAGCGATGCACCCATCTCCTAATTATATATTTCAATAGGCACCGTGCAAAGGTAGATTAGAAATTTATGATAAAATGTGTGCTCGTAGCCCAACATATAAAGTACGTTAAGATAGTCCGTTTTAGGGATTGGTGAATTATACCACTTAGTGACTTTGGCACTAGGCGTACCCCAAATAGGTACTATTCGGTGGGCCGAATTCGATAATAGACATATGATGGTAGCTTGTATTGAGTGCTTGCTCTCCTTTTTTATCCCACCCAATCCAACAAGTTGTGAAACCTAGGGAGGCAGAGGAGGATCTCTTAGTGCTTTCTTTTTTCTTCTCATTAGAGTTATTTTTGAAGACTTGGACATGGTAAGGTAGAAGGGGGTAACAAGCACAATATGTGAATTTGGGGCTATCTGTGTTTATTGCCTAACAATTTAAGCATTTGGGTTGTTGTCTAACATGGTATTAGAACACATGTTTTCATAGGTCTTGAAATGTAGTCTCTCTACGTGAATTTATTCTTGTGATATTGGTTCGTATGCACTGTGTTTTGTTTGAATGTTTGTCCACAGTTCTATTTCTTTATGTTTTCATGTGCAAGAGGGGGTGAGTGAAGGGGTGTGCACAGGTTGGGTTAGGGCGGGTTGAGGGAAAATTTCAACAAATCCATTTTTAGCACGTGAGATTTTTCAACCCCCAGCCAACCCACTGATTGTCAAAACTAGTGGGTTGAGTGAAGTTTTTTGCAGGTTGCAATCCGTGATTTAGGCAGTTGTAAGATTGTAAACTTTGGGGTTGTTATCTTAAAATTAGTTCTAACAAATAGGAAAATCTATTGCATTTTAAAAAAAATTATACTTAACACGTCAAGTAAAACATCAACTAAAACAATACTAGTCATTCAATAATAATAGTTATAATATTTGTATAATTAAATATCTTTTATAATAACATTTACAATATATACTTATCTAAAAAATATTCACAATATATAACAGAATCAATCAAAATCACAAATGCTCTAATTTGTGCTTTATAAATTATGAGAAATTCATATAACTGTACGTATATAAATGAGATTGGTTTAGATTGAGGTCAGATTGAAGAAATATAACCGGCAATCAATCCACCCGCCTCATTTTTTCATCCAACCTTCTCACCCACATAAATCGTGATGGTTGGTGCGGGTTGGCAGATTATTTGCATACCGTACTAATAGGAAGGGTTAGGCTTTATTTGTAATAGGTTAAGTTCTATTCATTAGTTGTCCTCTTACCCTACCCTTGCAACACATTTGACTAAAAATATCTCATTTCTGATCACATTTGGCTCAAACTATATCATTTCTCACTCATGTGCATGTTCATTTTCTTTGCATGCGGAGAAATCATAGATGCCGTACGTGGCGAATAGATCTCGCCCGTGGAAAAATCATCATAGATGACTTCCTTCATCTCGTCTTTAGTTCGTTTCATGTCAAGCTTCTTACCTATGCACTCTTTCTAATAGAAACTTTGACGACAATTCCACTTCAGCGATACTAATTCTTTTTTTCTTTCTTTCATTCTTTTTTTTTTTGTCCTTGACATTTCTCGCTTCCTTGTATTTGTTAAATCACCAATTGTCCCAAAAATTTAAGCTGTTAGGAAATGGGCCAAACAATGTTACCAATTTATCCAACACTCCCCTTCACGTGCGACTTTGTCTCGCATGTGGAGAGGCAAACAAACTGAACTAAACAGGTACACCAACAAAGACAAAATATAGTGCACAATAACAAATAAAATGCTGAATACAAACATAATATAGTGCACAACAATAAACATAATAGGGAAACATACGAGACTTGAATCCAGGATCTCCTGAAGCCAGAACTTTGATACCATGCTAAGTCACCAATTGTCTCAAAAACTTAAGATCTTAGGAAATGGGCCCAACAATGTATACCAACCTATTCAAAAGTATCATTCATGAAAACCATGTATTATCCATGAAAATATAAGGACACAAATGAAATTGATCTCTGAAAAAAAAAAGAAAGTGTATTTGTATTAGGGTTTAAAATTTTCTTATCCTATTATATATTCAATTAATATTCAAACAATTTTTTTGATATTATGATCCCCATGAGTAGTTGTTACAATGCATTTGTACACATTCAAACATTTATTTTGTTGCTGATATGGTGATATAATAAGTATTTGCTAGCATTTTCTTCTGACTTGCGATGCTTGTACCATAGAGCCTAAAGGGAAACCTACGGAAGCCATGCGGGGAGGGAGGTAATGGATCTGTGCTTTTGCATTGCCATATCTTTTTTTTTTTGCATGTTGAAATCTGAACCTGCTATTGGGATGGATGGTTCAAGCGTTAAGCAGGTTAGCTTTTATGATGATGATGTATGCTTTTGGCAACTCTGGCGTAATCGTTCTGCTGCTGCGGAGGCTCCATCAGCAGTCAATCACGCCTCTTCTTCTTTTAGTTCCCCTGCTGCATCAACAAAAGGAAGGCATTTTCTGGTTATCTGTTGTGAGAACAAAGCAATTTTTTTAGACCTGGTGACGATGCGTGGCCGTGATGTCCCAAAGCAGGACCTTGATAACAGATCACTTCTCTGGCAAGTGCCCAATACATCTGATTTATAATGGTTGTTCATGATTCACTGACAATTGAACCTTTATTTTATTCCAATATGTGGTCAAAATAATTACTGAATGTATGGGTAATATGATTCCTCGAGTGACATAAATTATGTAATCCTTTAATACCATTGCGTTTACTGCATGCATTTTTAAAGCAAAATGAAAGGGAAGATCCATTTCCTTGATATTTTGGCCTTTATTGGAATCGGTTTGCTGTGTACTTGGCCTATCTCTTTGCCTATTAATTCAGATTTTTTTTTGTGGCTGTGCTTTCTACTGTAGAGTTTGGTTTGAAATTGTTTTGAAGGTCGACTATTGGATGCATTGTACTGCTCCTTTATTCTAAAGTCCTTGTGCAAATGCATTTAGGTTCTTTAGTTCTTATGAACTTAGCTTCATATCAGTTGCCAAGTATAGCAACCTGAGAGAATCGAGTTTGGTTTGGGAGTGACTAATTGAAGTTAGTATGGTTTAAACCTGGTGAGAAAATGTCACTCTGCATTGTGACTTTGTCTGATAGAAAACTCTTTACCGTAGATAATGCAGTTCTATCATGATTTGCGTGGTTTCAAGTTTGCTGTTTGGCTAAACTATAGCCCATTTTTAACGACTAGTTTTTGGTTCACCCCAGAGATTATACGTACTTCTAGTGACTAGTTTTGCAAAGGGAATGGATTGACTATGGCTGCCAACTAGCTGCTCTTAATTGAGCTAATGGCTATTTGGTTAGCACCTTTGGAAATTTTTACCACTATCAGTGATAAGAGCTTATTGAAAGAGAGTTGATTACTTTTAGAAGTCATAACATTGGCATCTCTCTGTGGAAGCTTCTTCTTATAATTATTTATTGGATTCATTATCCTCCATCCGTGGAGAAAATTTTCATCACGTATGAACATTGGTGTTGACTTGTCGGTTTCTTCTGTTTTATTGTTCAACAGCTACATTAACTTCAAATGAATATTTCTTCCACTTTTAGAATAAAGCGATCTTCATAAAATAGGATGGGCGTGGTAGATCTCAAACTCACTAATGAGACTGCTCCAAGAGGTTCTATTCCATTTACAATTGAACTTATCAGCTAACGAGTATTGTCATCCATTTATGTTGCTTTTATTGATTGCTCCCTTTTTGAGAGCTTAAAGAGCTTCATTTGTTTTGAAACTTAGGTTTGGTAGGATGGAGCTCGAGGATGAGCGATATAATGAAAGATAATGGGCAGTCTTTATTGATTGGTTGGAGTTTGGGCTGGCAATTGTATTGTGCATAGAATAAAGTTAATGAAGCACACTACAGGTAGATAATCTTATGCCTAAATTGCATAGATTTTTTATGTTGGATTTTTACGGTGCCAAAAAGTCTGACACAACTTACAAGGGTGAACTAAGTATTACAATATTTAGCAACAAAAATAATAATCAACTTGCCTTTGAGCATATAAGCTTTTTTTTTGGGGGGGGGGGGGGGGGGGG
>JAOTRH010054286.1:2236-19108 GCA_034768845.1 Heliamphora exappendiculata
AGATGCAGAAGCTATCCTTGAAACACCAAGTAGCTCCAATTCAAGAGAGGACAGGATTGTTTGGCACTTTGCACAAGATAACCTATTCTCAATCAAAACAGCATTTTGATCAAAGCAACTCGAGGTGCGAAGGCAGCTCAAGCTCTCGTAGATCAGAGGGAAGCTCAAATAAAACCATATGGTCCTTGAAAGTACAATCGAAAGCTAAACTGTTTTGTAGAAAGTTTTCCATAATATCCTACCTACCATGCAAGCTTTAACGACAATAAAACTAGATGTCGATCACAATTGTCCAAGATGTGGCCAAGAGGAAGAATCACTTGCACATTTGTTCATTCAATGTTTTGAGTCCCAAGAGGTTTGGCTCTTATTAGTGAAGATTGTGAGAAAAACCTTCTGGACGAGCATCCGGATGGAACTGGACAACAGTATAGTTTTTGTTCGGACGGGCGTCTAGACAGAATTAGATAGTGTGGTTTTCGTCTAAACGGGTGTCTGGATGAAATGCGACGGACTACTGCCCGTTTTTAACCCCTAATCTCTATTTTTTTAATACATATTGTAACCCGATTTTCTTTGAAAAATAGTGAAAAAATAGTGAAACCTGTTTGTTAGTCCGTAGACATAGACATCAATTGCCGAACCACATAAATTTTGTTTGTCGTGTTCCTGTGGTTGCTTTCATTGCTCGTTTCTTCTTGTGTGGCTTATGCGTGATTTAAGGACTTGTGGGTGGGATTATTGTGATCAGCATCCCCAACATTACCCCATTTTTGTTTCACGGTGGAGGACAGCAATTCAATGCTCAATTTTCCCCTCTGGTTGTCCAAATTGATTGAGGATAAAAACAAAAAACGAAAAACAAAAAAAAAGATAATGTAGAAGAGGCTCTAGAGCTTGCCGCAATGAAATGTTGGTGGATTTGGAGATCGAAGAATGCGTAACACTTTGAAAAGCGCAATGGAATTCGGAGGAAATATGTCAAACATGTATATCAGATTATGTTAAATTTCTTGCTCTTATGCAAAGACAGGCAACCCAACAAGACATGCTTGATGCTTGAGCAAGTTCAATCATTAACGGTAGCATGAAACAAAAAATTCAAGATAACGGTAATTCCTATTGACGGTTCAATTGTTGAGAATGGGTGGAATGGACAAAATTCACCCCACATAACTATTCGGTAATCCTCGAGCGTGGTAATGTTACGTGATATTTTTATTCAATTATATAATAAAAAACATTCTAAGTAAAACGGCGGTAATCCATCTTTATTTAGTAAGTAAAAGATAAAAGTAGTACATTAAACTTTTTTTATTTATCAAAAGTATTACGTAAAATACTACATAGAACTCATTTTCCAATTCTCCCACCAAGATGCGTTATTCTTTTATTCTGTCCAGTCACATGTTCTCACCTCGTAACGTACTATTTTTTCCCTTCCAATAACAAATATGAAAAAAATAATATAATAAATTATATAAAAAAATCTAAATACACAATAATTTTGGAATGTTTAAAAAAATTAACTTTCAAGAGATTTAGCTTTTTGTGGAAAAAAATAAATTATTTAGAACAATTTGTTTAAAGTAGTTTTGTTATTTCTTTTTTTTCTTTTGTTGAAATATTTCATATGTTCTTACTTTTTTGTTTTTAGGTTATAGTATTTAGATTAGTAGCACGACTTTTTGTTGCTTTTGAGAGTAGAGTTGACTTTTTAATTGAATGTATTATAATTATTTTATTTATTAAAAAAATGCTATAGGTGCTTGGAATGAGTATATAATTTTCGTTTCTTAGAAAAAGATGTGAAAATGGTAGTCGGCTTTTTAGAAATATTAAATACTATAGCATAAAAGTTGACTTTTTATAATAAAAAAATAGTTTTCTAGAGATGCCAAACAAGGACATAATCCAATTGTGGTAAAGTGTTGAAACTCTTGTGTTCTTAATACACTCTCAAATCATAAAATTATACAAAAATTATGAGATACAGTAATCTCATGACAATCTAATTTTGGGAGTGTGTTGGGACTGAAAAATCTTGACAATAAAATTATGAGAGCTTCGTTTTTGAGGTTTTAGGAGAAAGTGCTTCAACTTTTGTAATTTTTCGAACTCTCGTGATTCTATCGTTTAGATTGTGTTCGAATAAGAATGTGATACTTAACGTCTCATTCTAGGTAGAATCAGTTTTATAAACTAAAAAAGAATCTGATTCCTCTACCTATGTAATTTGAAATTGCTAACTGATCCAGAAAATAAAAAAATAAGTTAAATTATGAGAACATTTTGAGAACATTTTCAGAGTTGTTAACTCTGAGTTGTTAACAATTCTGAGAACATTTTCATAGTTGTTTCTCAGTGTTAACAATTCTGAGAGCATTCTCAGAGTTGTTAACTCTGATAACATTCTCAGTGTCAACAATTTTGAGAATGTTCTCACTGGTGCACATGTGGGAACCTTCTCACTGGTCTTCTTTCTTTTCTCCTCCCTTTCTCGGCAACCGCAGCCTCTCACCACCACCACCTCCACCACCGGCGGATATTCTCAATTTTTGCGCTTACCTTCCCTGTTATCTGTAAGTGGAGGTGGGAATTATGGTAACTATGGAAGTGGAGGTAGCACAGACAGTTATGCCCAAGGTGGCACTTATGCAAGTGGAACTAATTACGATAGTCAGAGTCAGGGTGGCAATTATGGCGGTGGCAGCCAAAGTTTCAATGTTGCAGGTGGGAACAACTTTGCCCAAGGTGGCCCTTAAGCAAGTGGAGGTAATTACGATACTGGGAGCGGTGGCAGTCAGAGTTTTAGTGTTACCGGAAGCAGTGGAGGAGAAAGTGATAACTACGTTAGCGGCGATGCCGCAGCAAAAAGGAGCTTTGCAAGCGACGAATTTGACGAAAGCACGGGATTGGGTCACGGTGGGGATGAATTTGATAGCAGCAATGAAATCCTCCATGCTCACATGCTTCGGTAAATTTTTTTGGTCATAATTTTTGGAATATCTAGCATCCCTTTTTAACAAATATATGTAAACTTCTCTCCTAATATTTCTACAATGACATCCAATTGGTGCAATAATTTTAGTCTATTTCTCAATTATTCGTCCACTTGAATCAATTGTTGTTTGGGATGCATGGCTTCTTGTTGCCATGCCAAACAAAATAACTTAAATGGCTTTTTGGTTGTGAAGATTGCAACCTGTAAATTGGTGCTCATTTATTTTGGTACTTAGATGTTCTAAGTAGTGAACTCTTACTATACGCGGTTTTAATGATTTTATTTACATTATTTGTATTTTTGTTATTTTTCAAGTTAACAAAAAGGCTCAAAATTTTATATTTTTGTATGCTCTTTTACTTGCTCCAGGTGGTTGTGAGAATATTAAAAAGAAGTATAAAATTTGAGGGATTAGAACTGAGATGGGATGAGACTATTTAAGCATGACATGATCTCACAGCTTGTGAGGATGGCGTGGTGGTTGGGGTTTTGGTGGTGAAGGCAATCTAGTTGTGTGGTGCATTCTGGTGCGATCTTATGTGGGCATTGAAAGCATGGTGGGTTTTAATGCCGAGTGAAATGAGGAATTTTCGCTACCGCTTATTGAAAGAGTAAAAGGGAGAGGAGTAGGGGGTAAGGAGAATGGTGGTGCTAATTCTAAGAGAGAAGTGGCCAGTTGTTGTAGAAAGGTCGAAAGCATCTTTTATGCTTTTTTTATAAAAAAATTAATAAGTAATCCCAAAATATCATATAAGCAATGTAACGCGGTATTCTTAACAAATAAATAATTGCAACTTACATAATGTGAATCATCTTTTGTCTTCTAACTGTTGGAATCTGTGAATTCATTAGCCATTGAATTCCAGAATTCAATAATTCAATTGCAATTGAATTGGCCATTCAATTAGCAATTGAATTCAGGAAATCAATACCATTCGTGGCTATTGATTTTCCTGTAACTCCCTCCATGATGGAAGGCCCATATATATGCTGTCATCTTTCACTATTCAGAGGAAGAAGAGAAACGGAAAGAAGCAGAGGTAAGAAGAGATAGAAAAAGAGAGATACAACTCAGAGTATACTGCAAGCTATAAGAGAGAGAAAGACAGACGGAGTACGTTCGTAGCCGATGCTTGGTGGCGTTCCAACGATCGTGTAGCAGTTTTATCCTGGGAGAGTTACGCCGGTGGAAAACCTACAACACCTTCGGTAGGCGGTGAATCATTCTTAAGGAAACTGCGTTTGTAGGACTCGATTTACAAATTCTATTCCTGTTATTTCTGTAATTTTATTTTCTTGTAATTTTATATTATTGTAATTGTTGAAAGTTAATAAAGATGTATTTTTTAGATCACTAAGCATGTATATATTTTATTTTAGCGTTGATTTGTCTCCCAACAAGGTGTTGATGTTTCAAGTGCTACTATCTTAAGTGGAGGTTTCCCGCCTTGATACGCATAATCCTTTTCATGGTGATAATCTAAGGCGGTGTGACTTGGTTTGTCCTGGTTTCGACAAACAGGTCTTTGATTGGAATCATAACCACTTGGGAACTTTTGTACTTAATTGTTGGATTATAAGTGTATCTTTCTCTTCCTCAGTTAGCAGAGTACCTTCCTCTGTAATTATGTGCATTTCTTGAGAACTGAGATCTAGGAGAGTTATTATGCAACTGATTTGTGGTTGCTGCAGTATGGCCATACCAAGAACTATTACTTTTTTATCTTCTTGTATCTCTTTAATGGTTAACTCTTCAACATTTAAACATCAAATGTAAATCTTCAAAGGTAAGAGGATCATTCTTGATTCTGATTCCAGATTTGAATGCATCAGATTCACTAGGCAGTCTTTGGAGAGCAATATGCTATAATTCTTCATCTTCAAACCAAATCAAAATGGACATTAATTTGTCTCTAAGATCTTTGATTTTGGAAAGATACATCTCAATTGTATCACTTCCTTTCTTGACATTGTGTAGCTCTGATTTCAAGTTAAGAAAATTTGTATTTATGAGCAAAAGGAAGGCCAATAACTAACGACAAAGTAGAAGAATAAAGAGCTGAATTGATCAATGTTATACAATAGCCTATAAACTATTCTCTGGCAATGGGGAAAGGTGGGCGGGGATGAGGTCTCCTATCCCCATCTTCTACATGATCGGGGCAGAAACAGGAGAATAATATTCGGGAAGTTGCAAGACATGTTGGGACGAGATATATGTTGGGAATATTTTTTAAGTTTTAAATGAGTAATACTAATAAGAATTATAGATAATATATCAAATAAAAACTAGCAGGTAATGAATTATTAAAACTAAAAATATAAAAAATAAAAAATAGAAATAAAATCCTTTTTTCATTAAAAAAATTAAGATTTAAGTTTTGGAACTTCCAGGATGCTTGAAACAAAAATCCAATTTTTGTTTATATATATATTAAGTAGATTTAATTAATTATTAGTCTTATTAAAAAATTTGTAGTAGGATTGATCTCATTAATAAATTTTTTTAGAAATATGGTCCTATTTTTAAGGTAATTTTTATTATTAGAGACTTATTATTATTTAAATAGTTTGTGTGAGTTTGTTACATTTTTATTGAGAAATTTGAAAGTTTGTAACTTTCAATATACAGATTCGTTTTTAGTAAAATTAATTTATTTGTAACTTATTTGTCAAGGTTGTCAAACCAAATTCATATTATTAAATATAAAATTATGAAAAAAATAAAATTTTCAAAAATTTCTCCATTTGAGAAGTTTTTTGTTATGAATTGAAATTTTTTTCGATTTGCAGAATTTCTCATTTTGTAATTTTTTTATTGTGTAAATAGTAATGACGATCAAAATTTGAGAAATCCTTTAGTTTTAGAATCGAGAAAAGTTTTGAAAAGCAACAAGTGTTTTTGGTAAATTTCTTAATTTAAAATTCTTATAAAAAATAAAATGAAAGAAAACACAATTTAGCACTAAAAGCTTACTAAGTTTCTCAATAAGTTCATGCTAATAAGCTTCTTATTCGCAACTAACTTAGAAGTTAATTTTTTTTACTTTTTTACATTTTTAGCTAAAAAGATAAATTTAGTTTAAAGTAGATTATTAGGTAACTTAGTTTTTAAGTTAGTTGTTCGGATAAAAAACTAATTTTTTTATTTTTTTTGTTCAAAGTGAGCAATTTTACCATATTATATATTTGATATTAATAATTATATATAATTAGTAATGGTAGTAAATATGTTATGAATATGAGGTATTATTATATTTTAAAAGTAGTAAGAATTTGAATAGAATATTTTGAGAGTCTGTGTTTTAATTTGACATTTTAACTTTTTACCTTTTTAATTTTTTTGTCAAACATGTGCAATCTTGGTTTTTTGACATTTTAGCCAAAAAGGCAAAAAGTCAAGGTTGCGAATCAAGTCGTTTACAAATCAAAAAAATAATTTGAAAAATAAAAAAAATTAATACTTTAATCTCTTTTAGAATAAAAAATTTCTCCCGTTCGAAAAGTAAAAACACAATCAAATTTCTCGGTCTTTTTACAAAATCATACATTAAATATGGGCTTTAATTAATTGATCTCTATGATTACGTTTTAAAAATATAAATTTATTAAAAAAGAAATATATATATATATATATATATATATATAAAAGAATTTTTAATAACTATTTAGATTTCTCTTACATATAAGAAATTTTAAAAAAAAACTATTTTTTTAACAAAAATATAACCTTATTTTTAATATTTAATTCTAATAAATGTCTTTTTACTTTTTAGATTTCAGTAGTTAAGAGTAATTAGAAAACTATTTTTTTGGTGAGAATATGAAAACATTCAAAAAAGTTAGACTTTTCAAAAAGGCCAAACAAGGCCTAGTAGATTAAAAATAAAAAATAAATTTATTCGTTGGATAGAAAATGCCATGTCAATATCTTGATGTGGTGTGTCTAATCAATATATGCACATTATGTATTTATAATTTTAAGAAATAATCCTAAATCAAAATAATAATTATAACACATTAACATGAACTCATATTAAAGACACACATATCGGACATGTAGAGGAGTGCTTTCAATGTTTTACATGATCGACAGATGCCTGTAAATTGTTTTTTAAGAAATTCTTAGACAACTATTAGACCAGCGAATCTATATGAGATAGAATATTATGTTGCTAAGACATATTATATAAATAAGATGAGTATTACTGAAACGAGAATGTTAACGTATTCGTGTAGTAAAGTAGAAAAAATAGAATAAAAAATGAAAAAGTTCATTAAATTATAGAGATCATGCCAATTAATGATAAATTGAGAAAAAATAAATTTAGGTAGTTTGGACACATACAGCATAGACTAAATGATGCAATAGTAAAAAAAGTGAAAAAATTATAAATAGTGAAAATATTAAGGGAAAAGAATAGGCCTAAATTGACATGAAATGTTGTATTAAAAAAATATCAATTTATTCAAACTAACTGAAAAAATGGTCCTTAACATTATGGCGTGAAACCATTCATGTAGTCGACTTTAATAAATTGAGATAAAGACCTAGTTCGATATAATTATACAGCACATGCGCTAGATGAACATACCACATCAACATACTAACATAAGATCCTAGCTTCTCTCCAGCTAACCGGTCCAATTGGACCTTGTTTAGATTCAAAATAGATCTATTTTGATGATTTAAATAATTTATTTTATTATTCTAAGCGTATATATTATTAAAAGACAAAATTGATCGAATATCGATAATTAGTTTTTTTTTTGTGGTGAATAACGATAACTAGTTTAATAAAATCACGTTTGTTAATAAAAATAAACTATGATTTTTATTTTATTATTCATTTTATCAATACAAATATAATTTGTTAGGGTAATTACCGATATCTAATTTACTTGATTTTTTATGATAATAATATATACACTTAGAACAATAAAATAAATAGCTTAGATAATCTAAATAGGTTTATTTTGAACCCAAACAAAGTCCTACTGAACCAGTTGTTAAGGTAGTTATCGATTTTTGATCAACTTGAATTTTTATAGTAATAATATATATTCTTAGAACAATAAAATAAACGGTTTAAATCATCAAAATAACTCTATTTTAAACCCAAATATTTCTAACGGAATTGGAGAGAAGCCGTACGCTTAACATAATATTTCGTACTCACAATAATTTTATTAAACCTTCCAGCAAGCAATTTGCATGAACTATTTAAAAATTCTCATGGAACGCTCGGTACGCAACGAAGCTTGCAGTTGTTTTCGTCCTTAATTTATTGATATATTTAAATGTAACACACAAGGAACGTGAAACACGAAAGCAATTTTTAATTAATAGTTATTTTATTTGGGTCAAGGGAAATGAAAAGAAGAATTTATTTGATAAACTAGTGTTTGATCAATACTAGTAATTATATAATAAATTATAAAAAATAAAATATGTAGTTGATTTAAAAAGAATATTATCAATAAAAAAAAACTTGTGTTACTCAAGTTTAGGATTCGAGTGTATGGCTCGATTAAAGGGTACAAGCACACGGTTCGAAAATTACGACACGGTGCTCGGCTTAACCTATGCGGCATCCCAGCTTACAAGAACTAGGCTCTCGACTGTCGTAAAGGAGTTTCGAAGACATGTCACGAAATTAACACCTACTCGACCGGTTGATTCGAGCTAAAGACTTGTGTACGGCTCGGGTGAACGACTCAAATAAATGGTATGACTATTGACGACAAGAAGATGATCCAAGCTGCTCACCCCTCAACTAGCTCGGGTGTAATACTTCTCATAATTCGAGTCACTCATGACTCGAGCAACTCGTCTACTTATAACTCAAGTCACTCATGACTCGAGCAACTCGTCTACTTATAACTCGAGTCACTTATGACCCAAGCTACTCGTCTCGCTAGTAACTCGGGTGTTCTGCAGTTTAGCTGGTGCCGACTACTCTAACCCAAGTACGCGGGTAATGACACAATCAATAAAGCATAAGCAAGTTTGAGAGGCACAAAAGATTCGACCACTCAAGTTACTCAAGTAACCCGAGTTGTCCGAGTAGACCTAATTTTACTCCATCAGTAAATCGGACATGCAACTCCAAGTTACTCAAGTTATAAGAAGACCCAGACTTGACCAACTCAAGTTACTAGGGATTCGAGCTACTGGGACCCCTATAACTCGGCCAATTAATATCGCTGTTCATCATGCAGAGACAGAAGGCATTCCATAGCACAGACTATGAAGCGTAGCCCTGACTATGAATGAATTCCTTCCATGGCACAGACCATGAAGACAGCACAGACTATAATGTAGCTCTGACTACCTAATCATGATGACATAGCACTGACTATGTGGCTCAGCATAGACTGAACAACCAAAATATAGTACAGACTATATGATTATAGATTCCTCTGAGAATCGAAAGACTGTCCCAGAGACAATGAAGACAATGGCAGTACAATCCTGCATGGGACGTTGGGAGACATGTGGCTTGGTGACTAAGGAAATGATTTGTTGAGTCATACGGACCCTCCCACTCGAGTCACTCGAGTGACCCCCGAGTCACTCGACCCGAGTTGGTCGGGTACTTAACCTGAGCTAGTTGGGTGCCCGTGGAGCTTCTGTTGTCCGACCTAGTTGAGTTGGAGTAGAACACTACTTAGCTGATTATCGGATAGAATCATTTGATTCTCCGTTCTCACCTCTCATGATCGGATTCGATCTCTTGAAAGAGTCATATCCGAACTCCAACATGGCTCCTCTGAGTGCTATAAATAGGAGAGATAACCAGACTTTCGGATCAATCAGATTCTGATAACCAGATACATTGTTCATGCTGCCAGTACTCCATACTCAATTAGCTTTTTCCTTCACCCAACCTCGTCTCTCTCCGTTCTGTGTTTCTGACTATTTTGCATATTTTACCTCTCCATTATTTTATATTATTTGTCAATTCCAAAAGGACCAAACAAAATATATTCAGTACAGATTATGGAAGTTCAAAAATAATAAGATTTTAAAATAAGATAAAAGAATAATAAAGAGAAAAAAGTGTTGGTAGTTATGTAATTACTCCTATAAATTTTTAACATTTAAAATCTAAATTTTTATGAGGGTAGTTTTGGAACAAAGAAATAGATGATTTTGAGAGGCCAAAGTGGAGTGTTTCCTTTTAAAATCTAAAATCTAAATTTTTATGTGTATTTTAACCAAAAAAAAAACTAGATTTTTTTGACAAATTTAGATTCAATTTTTTAACAAATTTACAAAAAAACTAGATTTTTAAATTATTATAAAGGTAGTTTTTAAACAAAAATTGGTTCACTTCAAGAAGACAAAGTGGAGTGTTTCTTTTTAATAATAATATCAGTTATTAATTTTTATGCATATTTTAACAAAAAACTAGATTTTTTGACAAATTTACGTTCGTATTTTAACAAATTTACAAAAAAACTATATTTTAAAATTATTATAAAGGGTAGTTTTGGAACAAAAAATGGTTGGCTTCGATAGGCCAAAGTGGAGTGTTTTTTTTAATAATAGTATAAATTATTAATTTTTCTGTGTATTTTAACAAAAAAAAAACTAGAAATTTTTTGACAAATTTACGTTTGTATTCTTCTCACCAATTTATCTTTTAACCCAACCAAATCAAAAAAGAAAAAAAAATTCCTTTTACATTTTGCTTTTTCCTCTTTTTTTTATTTTCCTTTTCTGTACACAAATTCAAAATCTAAATGTAATACCAATAACCTGAACAATTGTAATTAAGGCTTTTCAGTAAGAAGTCCATATATATACCATCAACCAATATTAGGCCCATAAACTAATATTTTAACACGAAAGGTCCAACAAATTTAAAAAATTCGCGTTCTCCTGAAAATGCCCTAATCGCGTTCTGCATGTTAGCTTGCACGATACAATTTACTATTCACTATCTCATTTCACATTCGAAACAAAAATCGCACTCAACTCAACTCATTTGCAATTCAAAAAAGCAGAATCTCATTCGTCGCAAGTTAAGATTTCTACTCAAACCTGAGATCGACTCAATCAAGTTGCACCATTAAGGTTAGGTTTTCTACTAATTCTTCAGTTTACGTATCTCATCTTTGTTCACATCTTCAATAAAAACGATTTTATCTGTGATTTGTTCATTTTTTTCAATAAGAACGAATTTATCTGCGATTTGTTCTTCATTTTATCATAAAATTTCATTTATTGAACTGCTGAACACGTATTTCATTAAAAACGCAATGATAGTGAATCGTTTATACTCGTTTCTCAGTATGGATATTTTAACTTTATACACTTTTACAATGAAAATGAATTTATCTGTGATTTCTTCTCCATTTCATCGTAACTTTTCATCGATTCAAGTAATAAACACGTATTTAATTAAAAACGTGATACTAACCATATATTCCTCACTATAACTAACCTACTAAAACGATTTATTGTTCGAAACAGAAAGATAAATGCGTATTCAGTGTTGTGACTGAACATATAAGTTTATCTGTCATGTTTAAGGAACGTGTAAAGTAATATGATTGAACAAATAAATTTATCTGTCTTGTTTGAAAAACATAAGAAATTATGTAAATAAACAGATAAATTTATCAATGCACTTGAAAGCACATTTAAAGTGCGCAAATAAAATTATCTGTATCGTTAACAAAATGTAAAAGGTATATAGATAAATTTACCTCTACGATAAATGAAAAGATAAATGTATCTGTCTTGTTTCAAAAAGAGCCTATAAGATTGACAACTACCTCTTAAAAGTTGATGATCAATACATGTATCTTGTTATCTTCTCTTATATTATTATAACCTCATGTTATTAACAGATAAATGTATCTGTCAAATAGTAATAAAGATATGTTGTTAACAGATAAATTTATCTGTTCCAATAATCAAACGATGAAAGTATGATTCAGATAAATTTATCTGTTCTATTGAAATAGATACATTTATCTATTAAGTAATGAGCATAGGTATTGAACAAATAAATTTATCTGTTCTTTCAAATAACTATATAAATAGATATATTTATCTCTTATATTAGTGTTACTATTTCATTAATTTCACTGACAAATTTATCTTTTGCATTCAACGATGTAGCTTTCTTATATTTTTAATAAACTCCAATGGGAATCATTCAACAAGCAAGCCATATCATTGGACTTTCCTTATTTTTGATATTGAAAAAGGCTTTTAGTTCCACTATAACTCCATGAAGACAAGAAAAGGCATTGAAGATCAATTCTTACAAGATGCTTTCGTTGGGGTAAGCAATTAATTTACATTAAAATTACAACTTAAAATAAAATACTATAAACAAAAATATAACAAATATATGAATTTTTATGTCATTGAAGAAAACATATGTTGAAACTTCCATGAAAGAGCAACACGAAGAGTAAAAGGATATGCCAAATTTTAAATTATCTCCTGTCTAAAGTGTTTTTGAAAAATAAAATTTTGATGCACCAATTATATCCAGAGAAGATGCTCCACAACAAAGATCTGAATCGTAAGTTTATCTATTTAATTTGTTTAGTTACAATATTATCTATTCTATCACTTAAATTTATCAACTTTTTAATTTCGTAGGGTTGATTGTGGTATAATTGTCTACTTTCTAATGAATCAATATTATGAAAGAAAACAAATATCTCTTTCAGCTGACAAATATCTGCCTGTGAAAACAACAAGAACTTTCAGAGCTGAACTACTATATAAATTTCTTAATGATCCAGGAAGGTCATGGAGTCTGGAAGCATACAATCAGAAACTGTTGTTGAAGTAATTCATTGAAGAACAAGAAAAACAAAACACTTGATTCATCTAAAAACTTTTGTTTGTAATATTTTTTGACGTAAATACGTTGTTCTTCTCTGTGAATACGTAATACAATTTTGTCTCTGTTAGTTCATACAAAAAGAAAACTAAATAACAAATAAATTTATCTATACTATTATGAAAATGATTAAACAAGGCACAAATCATTAACAGATGAATTTATCTGTACTATTACGATAAAATATAAACAACGCCTAATTTCTTAACAGATAAATGTATCTATTAAGTTAAACACACATGATAAAAACAAATGAACTCTCTAACAGATAAATTTATTTATACTATTTTGAAAAAAAAATAAGCAAGACACAAATCATTAACAGATAAATTTAACTGTACTATTACGCTAAAGCATAAATAATTCACAAATTCTCAATAAATAAATTTATCTGTACTATTATGATAAAGCATAATAACATGAAAAACTTTTCATACATGATTGCTCATTTCACTCAAATCTAAAAATAATAAATCTAAAAAAATATGTGTGATGACTTTTTCATGCTCTAGATTAAAGATATGAGAAATTTCTCATACTTAGCATTTACGTATAATTGATAGATTACTCATATTACAAATATTTTAAAAACTAAAATTTAATTCATTTTTTTTATTTAATAATGGCACTTTCTCATGCATGAGCGCTCATTTTACTCAAAACTAAGAACGATAAATCTAAAATATATACGTGAGAAATATTATGTGCTCTACATCAAATGCATGAGAAATTTCCGTATTAACATAGGATTGATAAGTTATTCTGTCACGACTTTTGTTTTTTTTTTATAGTGTCAGTGAATCAAAACTCACCCAAGACCTGCTATTTGACTAGTTTAGGAATTTTCCAAACAACACTCAAAAAAGATTTTGCGGAAGCATAAAATGTTTATAAATATATCCTAGAGCCATGTCTAGTGCCATGAATTTTATTAATATAATAACATAATAACACACGGAGTATTTGTAGTATTTACATTCTCAACAAAGTCATATACATACATAATCCCAGTGCTTTCCAAAACAAGACAAATTAACGATCCCATTCGCCCGAGCTATCCTAAATATTGACGAACTTACTTATCCTAAAATAATACAACAGCAATTTCATAAGTAATAAGCTCGTGTGAGTACACATATATCAGAGTTACTAATTTGCCATGGATAGCAAGAGTTAAAAATAAGATCTGAAAAGACATTTACAAAACATAGTAGTTTGTTCAATTTTCATTGTAAACATCAATTGTGAAAATATTCTTACAGATATCATAGTTCAAAATAGATTTAGTATATATTCAACAGGAATTTTCATATATTTAGTGGGCACAAAACTCTTTTTTGGTTTAATACAGTGAGTCACCCTTCTTATGGCTTAATACAGTGAGCCACCCCACGTATGGCTTAATGTAGGGAGCCGCCCTTCACGTCCCTAAGCATGCTAATATTTTTATTTTTCCTTGTCAATCGAAGTACCATTTAAATTATTTAACAATGTAACGATATACCGTCATTGTAATTAAGGTATTATTAAACCACAATAATATACCATGATCACAACTAAAATCGTTAATAAGATAATCCATGGCATTATTTCGAGATTCGTATTTTATTCCCAAGCGCGCTTAAATCAATTCGAGTAATCATACTAATTTCAAGGTAACAATTATAGATAATTTCATGTCAAAACATTTCTCAATTTAAAACTCGAGTAACTAAGATATAGTGACTCATATTGAATGGGCACAAAACGAGGCAAAAGTCTATTAGAGTCTCCGCGATTCCGAACCTAGCCAAAACACACACAATGTAGGGAATTAAATCATTAAAAAGGTGATTTAAGGGTTTTTCAGGTAAAACTAGTTCTTGCGAGCTAATTTTGGTTGTGAATTTCGGAGGTCTTACTGACGCCTATTTTGGTCAAATTTTATATAGTTGGAAATGTCTTGCAATCTACTTTCAATGATCTCAGTGTTGTAGCCATTGGAGGGCCATTCGAGGCTCGTACGAAAAATAACATAGGTTTAAAGAAGCCATTTTTCTTAAAAAACACTATTTGGACAGATTAGGCACTCATTGTTTAGGCTTGATTTTCACAGAATAAATGTTGTTTATAGAAAACGTCATAAACTCGAAAGTTGTAAATAATTATTTCGTGTTTCCAGAACATCAAAAATTGCCCAAATCGGAGGTCGGTAGAAGAAACGGAGGTCGTTTTACAGAGGCTGGTTCGTTGTGTTTTCGGAGTTTGGAACAGTTTTCACTTTTGAAATTCAGGTGTAATGTACGCATGTAAAACGGTCTTTCTAAGGAAAGTGACGAATATAAAGGTTGTAGTTCGTAATGTCCTCTTTTCAGAACATTAAAGATCATTCAAAACGGAGGTTCGTAGCAGAATTGGTGGCTGTTTAAGCCAGACTGCGCAAAGTTTGTTTATTTCCAAACCCAGGTGACTTAAAAATCCATATCTCACTCAATTCTTAACAAAATGATGCGAATTTTATCTTGTTTTAAAGAAGAAATAATTATCTAGAGTTCCATAGGTCTAGATGCAACAATATAGGTTCGTGGTGGCTATGGGAGGCGGCAGAAGGTGGCGGTGGTGTAGGATTTTAAGAAAAATCTAAACTTTTTATTGAATCTCTACTTATCGGCGGCAAACGGTGACGATGGCGGTGGCCGGCGATAGTGCAGTTGGCAGCGATAGCAGGTGGCAGCGATGTAGCAGACGGTGGGGCAATGGTGGTCCAGCGGTGGTGGCTGAATTGCGGTGCGATGTTTGGCGGTAGTAGGCGGTGGCAGGGCGTCCTCCCCCGCGCTAGCGTCTGTTTCTTTTTCTTTAATTCTTTAATTCCTCTTCAATACTCCTGCTTCGTTTCTAATTTTGCATGTTCAGAAAGCATTGAGGTTGTGCTCCTATTTATGGCACATTTTTTTGAGCCAGGTGCAAAATTATTTTGAATGCATGCAAAGCAAATGCCAAGTGGCACTGTCCGCAATGTAACATCTACCGCGTAGATTTTTCAACGTAAAGTTTTATTTTCAAAAACATTTCAAAAATTCGGTATATAGTTTTATTGTTATTTTATGAATCATTGTGTGGATGGAATTATTAAGAAAATCCACGAACTACTTAAAGTAATGTTATTTACAACTACGATTTATTGATATTTTATAAAATTTTGTTTTAGAGCTTTGACTTTAAAATAAATTATACGATTTTGTCATGAATTTTATTTTGAGATTCTTTATTAATTATTCATTATTTATTTCTCTCTATATTTAGTCGTCGGATGTTATATTTTCCACACCTTTAGAAAGTTTAATTCTTTAAGCTGTCACGCCTTAAATTTCGAGTCACGTAAAATACCATAAACCATCATATAAAACACTCAACATGTTGTTTACTCACAAATTAAAACATACATGAATTTAATATATTCGTTAAAAGGCTTACAGAATACGGTTCTAACACCGATAACATGTTATAAGCATACATGGTCCAAGGGACAAAAAGAAAGACTATAGAGCTTCTGCCTCTCCGACAACCCCGAATCAAACTGCGTGACCGGTATCTGAAAAATATTTTAAAAACTAAACATGCTAGGAAAACATGTGCGGTTTTCAATTCACACGAGCTGTTAAAACGGTTTTGAAAACGATTTTATATATGAACTCATACGAGTCTAAGAAGAAAAAACACTTGAAAAAAAGTTTTATATCCCTGCTCATGCGATCCTAAAAAATAGTTTGATATATATATTACAATGCTTCACCAGCAAAGGTAGATTCCTACGAGTCTAGACTCCAACGAGCCCCACATGCAACACATACCATTCACATAACGCAACACATGCGAAATTAACATATATCTTCACGAGATAAAACCGTAGGACCATATACGCCCTCAACACATATCTTCACGGACTTTCACCATAGGACCAATATCCACCCTCATCATACATCTTCACGGGCTGTCACCGTAGGACCAATATAT
>JAOTRH010054297.1:0-19107 GCA_034768845.1 Heliamphora exappendiculata
AAATTTATTTTAATTAAACAGATTTTTATAACCCTAAAAAATATTTTAAAAATCTAAGTGGGAGAGAAAATTTATTCGCAGATAAATCCTGCGGTCTCCATCACCAGTTTGTAGGCGATGCAATTAAATCATGCGTATCGGCGGTAAGGCCTTCCTCCCCAACGGACAGATTAATTGCAATATCGTCAGTACAAATCTCATTTAGGGATAATTCTAGATAATTGCTAGTGTTGATCAATTCTCCAACTGAAGTGTTCATTACGAAGCGATTGATTTAGAATTAAGTGATGGTTAACACTTAGCTGTATATAATAGTATCATCTTCAACTGAGTCACTGCTATTTTATATTAGACCGAAACTATGTCAGCTATTTAATTTTACTTGGCAGAGTTAGTTGCCTAGATAGTAAAATTAAAAGGAATTTACCTGTCTAGTCTTATAAAGGATAGTAGACGTTCTCCCAACGAGACATGCTACTCTCAAGTTAGCAGGTTGGGGGCGAATTAATTTTAAAATAGTAGGGAGAACCAAATTAAAATAAATTCAATATTTTGTTCATCATAATTAATGATTTTTTTAATTATGTGATTCTTATGATTAAAATGGCTTTTAACTCACTCACTTTAATACTCAAATAAACCAAACTTATGGGACCGAGTTTTGTTGACTGAAATATTAACTTGGATATAGCTTTAACTACCAATGGTATTTTTTTAATACCAAGAAATGTGTCTGTTTTAGAAAAAAATGTTCTTTCTTTTGGCCGATAGGCATGAAGAAGAAGAAGAAAAATGTTCAAAAATAGAGATACACGACTTTCAGTGTAGTTAGTGGGTGACAGACTGGTATGAAAATGTCGAAAGGCAGATGTTTTCACTACAACCAGACACGGTACTAGAAAAAGCTATATCCAGTATTTCTCAGAAGGTAAAATATACCGGGTAATTTATGTTCACTAGTTATGAAAACATATTTAGATGTGTTATCTACCGGTACCTGGTGTCTAGAAACGGGAGCCACTAATCATATCTGTAATTCATTATAAAGGTTTTTAAAAACCCGACAACTTAGTGATTGAGAGATTTACCTGCATATGGGCAATAATACAAAGGCAACAGCAGTTGCAGTAGGAGATGCCACTCTCAATTTTGATAAATATTGAATTTTAATATTGAGATATTGTCTTTATGTACCTACCATTAGAAGAAACTTAGTTTCTGTTTTTGAATTGGTTAAAGACAAATATTTAATTTATTTTAATAACTATGTGGTTATTAAGGATAATAAACGAGTTATCTATTTTGATACATTGGTGGATGATCTTTATATTATTACTCTAATCTCTCATACACTATAACTGAATGAAATGAATAACACATCTAATTTACCATATAAGAGAAAGTTTAATTCTTTAATGAACCGAACGTTTCTTTGGCACTTACGCTTAGGTCAAATTCATCTAAAAAGGATAAATAGACTGGTAGCAGATGGACTTTTGAGTTCATTAGAAGTGGAGGCACTTCTAGTCTGTTTATCTTGCTTAGAAGATAAAATGACCAAGAGGCCCTTTTCAGCCAAAGGTTATAGAACTAAAGAACTGTTAAAGCTGGTTCATTCTGATACGTGTGGTCTTATGACAATTCGGGCTAGAGGTGGCTTTGAGTACTTTATCAATTTCATGATGAATACTCAAGGTATGGATATATTTACCTGATGCACCATAAGTCTGAATGTTTTGAGAAATTCAAAAAATTCAAGGCGGAGGCAAAGAAGCATCTGGGTAAAAGTATCAAATCACTATGATCCGATCGTGGTGGAGAATATTTCTTTAGAGAGTTTAAGGATTACTGGTCATCAGAGGAGATTACATCCTAGTTGATTACACCTGGCACTCCGCAGCAGAATAGTGTAGTAGAAAGAAGAAATAGGACTCTTACAGAGATGGTAAGGTCCATGATGAGTTATTCAAGTTTACCCGATTCATTTTGGAGACTCGTTTTAGAGACAGCAGCTTACATTCTAACTTGGTACCTTCTAAGTCAGTACCTTCTACTCCCACAAAATTGTGGACGGTAAGCCTAGTCTGAAACACATTCGTATTTGGAAGTGTCCAGCACATGTGTTGAAAGGGAATGCGGATAAGTTAGAACCGAGAACAAAAGTCTGTTTCTTAATAGAGTATCCCAAGAGAACGAAGGGTGGTCTATTTTATAATCCTAAGGATCAAAAGGTTATTGTTAGCACCAATACCCGATTCTTGAAAGAGAATTATATTATGGATCACATGCCCAATGACAAAATTATTTTGGAAGAACTGAGAGAAAATACCAGTAGAATGGAAGAACAAGTCACTAATATTCCATTACCTCATCATAGTGGGAGGATTATCGGAACAGGTGCAAATCAAGAACAGGGTGCTGATGCATAGGGTTCTGATTCTGTACGTAGGTAGTGCCTCGTCGTAGTGGAAGGATTGTTTATCAACCTGACTAGTATATGTTCTTGGGAGAGTCTTTTAACACGATCCCAGCAGCACTAGATATCGAGCCCTGTAACTACAATAAAGCACTCAAGACAAAGATGCAGATCTTTGGAAAAGGGCTATGAATTTAGATATGGAATCTATGTATTCCAATCAGGTCTGAAAACTTATAAAATCACCCAAATGGATAAAATTCATTGGATGTAAGTGGATCTACAAGAGAAAGAAATGAGAAGACGAGAAGGTTGAAACCTTCAAAGCTAGGATTGTTGCTAAAGGGTTCACTCAGAAAGAAGGGATCGATTATGAGAAAATCTTTTCATCGGTAGCCATGCTTAAGTCTATCCAGATTCTCTTATCCATTGTCGCTCATTTCAATTATGAAATCTGAAAAATAGATGTCAAGATTGCATTTCTTAACGGAAGTCTTGATGAATGTATTTATATGATACAACCAGACGAATTCATGGCAAAAGGCCAGGAGCACATGTTGTGCAAGTTTAAGAGATCCATGTATAAACTTAAGCAGGCATTGAGGTCTAGGAACACTCGGTTTGATCAAGCCATTAATTCTTATGATTTTGATTAAAATTCGAATGAGTCCTATGTGTACAAGAAGCGTGACGGAAGCGTGGTGATCTTCCTAGTACTTTATGTAGACGATATCTTACTCATCAAAAATGATGTGGGGGCATTATCTATGGTTAAAGTATAGTTATTTGGACAGTTCGATATGAAGGACTTCGGAGATGCCAATCACATCCTTGGGATCAAACTCATGTGAGATCAGAAACAAAGTATGTTTGGCTTATCACAAGCAAAGTATATCGATGATATCCTTACTCGTTTTAACATGCAGGATTTTAAGAAAGAGTTTCTCCCTTTCAATCATAAAATCACTATATCTAAGGATCAGTGTCCTAAGACACTTGATGAGATAGAAAAGATGAAGACGGTTCCTTATGCTTTAGCAGTAAGAAGCCTTATGTATGCTATGCTTTGCACTAGACCCGACATTTACTTTGCCGTGGCATGGTTAATTGATATCAGTCTAATCCAGGGCAAGAGCATTAGACTGCGGTAAGAAATATATTCAAGTAGCTAAAATGGACTAAGAATTATATGTTAGTTTACCGGACAGACAGTCTGGAATACACATACTTAAATTTTCAGTCAGACAGAGAGCTTACATCAGGAGATAACCGTGCAAATCATTTACAAAGACTTTATCGGCTAAGACTTTTGATAGTCATGCAGAGGGCATGGGAGTAAGATGTATGGTAGCATAATTTTGAGTAAAAGTTAGAGATTGTTAGGGTTGGTATACCTAAAATCATGTTGTTACTATTTAATTTTATTCTAATAAAATTAATTTTCCATTTTATGAAAATCTTTATGAGCAATGTATATATATCATTTCTTTGTTATGCATCGATGTCCAATATTCTGTATAGTATTTAATCTGGAGTGTAGAGTACGGTTTACACACAGAAGATCAAATTTTTTGTTCTTGCAGAATATAAGTTTTATGTTCACAGTTTAGATAGAAATGGATATACCATCGGTACGACTGTAGCACAGAGTTTTAGTACGTCTATCTTGGTTATGGGAAACAGATAATAGCGTCGTCTCTTGTTCTGACTCTCTGTGCTAGTACACTTTGTGTGTATTGAACGAGACATTTATGATAATTAATTTTATACTGACTATATAAATTAATTCACACTCTAAGATTATTATGAATAGTGTTTATCCTCTTAATCTTGAAATAATTATTAATTTGCATATATTTAATATTCATTGTTTTGATTCATTAGAGGGTGCAATTTTATATGGGTCTATATTCCCGGTAAGTAAGATGGCGGTATTATTTATATGGTAAATATTAATTATTGACGGAATTCACATCCTGAAAGATCGAAATTGATGAAATCCCTTTAAAGAAACTTATAAGTTTTGGCTGGGTAAAACTCTACAGGTGGATTTGATTATCCTGCAGTCAAATAAGTTAAGCGGAAGGGTTTAAGGAATATTAAGATACCGATTAAATTAAATTGTCAGTAATTAAATTTAATTGGCGCGTATCGGGAATTTTAACGTGTGGAGAAATGGTAAGCATTTACTAACAGGAGTTCAATGCAAGATAGTCTTGAGATTATGGGTCAGAGTGCAATTATAGTTCTTTAGTGGTGTGAACTGCAATTCAGTATTTTATGAAAATTGCAGAAATCGCAGCTGCTTTTCCATAATTACAGATATCGCTATGAGGTTTGCTTAATTGCGGAAATCGCTGATACGTGTCTGTGTTCTACTAGAAGACTTACTCATAATTACTCCCTAGATCCCTACTATAGCTCTATAAATATGCAGGTAGGCTGAACTAGTTTCATAACTTGTCTTCTAAGAGTAAAACTATCCAAGTTCTGCCGGTACTCATTCTTGATAGATTGTAGCCCACACAACATTCAAGAAACGCATAAGGGAATACAGTAAAAAATCTGACAAGAGCTTCAACTCGGATTCAAATCATAGTTGAAAATTCGACCAGTAAAACGGTATTTTTATAAATTAACTTCGGATGCACGAGTTTTATTTTGATCGTTCGTAATCAAAAGTTTTATCTAAAGCTCGTTTTGGCGTTTGCTGGTCCAGTTAATTTTTTTAGATAATCATTTGCAAAAATGAAGATCTTGGTAGTCTTGCCGCCAACAGTCAGCCACATGGGTCCTAAATTTTTTTAATAATTGATTTTTGTATTTAATAATTCTTGGATTAAAATTTTGGGCCAAAAGAATTAAAATTGGACATTTCTTTGATTTTTGTGTTGGGCATCATCCATGGGCTTTCTTTTTATTTTCCATGGGCTTAATTAAATAATTGGGCCCTTAATTTATATTGGGTCATAATCTTTTTTGGGCCTTTTTTTTGGTTTTTAAGCCTTGTTGGAGTTTTGGATTTTGTTGGAGTTTTGGTCATTAATTCTTGTTGGGCCTAAGGTTGAAATTCTCTTGGTTATCTTTGGACCTTAAGTGACCTATTGGGCTAATCCCTAATTAATCTTGGGTTTACCGTGAGTTTTTTGGTTCAACATCTAAGATCTCATAATAGCCTATCTTGAATTAGGGTTTTCGGTATACGCGTGACATCAAAAACTACTGTTAGGGTTTCACGAGTTTTCTGTTTGCGTTGAGAATTCACTATTAGATTTCTTAACTTGTGTTTGAAAATATGGGTCCTTACAAAATATCCATCTTTAACCAATCTAGAAACAGAAGTTAAATTCCTTCTAATTAAAAGTATATAAAGACAATCTCTCAATATTAAAAGCTTATCTCTACTAAAATCAAGAGTGATATCTCCCACTATAACTACTGCCACTCTTGTTTTATTACCCATGTGTAGATAAATCTCTTCATTACTAAGCTGTCTGATTTTTTGGAACCTCTGCAAAGAATTGCAGACATGATTAGTGTCTCTCGTATCTATACACTAGGTACCGGTAGATGACACCGCTAAATATGTTTTTCACAACTAGTGAACAGAAATTAACTCTGTTGTTCTGCTTGCCAAGATAAACTGAATATTGCTTCTTCTTGTGTCCTGTTTGGTTACAGTGAAAATATTAGCCTTTTGGCTTTTCCACACTAGTCTATGGCTACTAATTGTCTTGAAATCGTGCCACCTATTTTTGAACTTTTTTTTTCGTCTTGCCTTTCGACTGAGAGGAAGAACTTTTTTCAGAAACAAACACATTTTTTAATTTCCTAAGAACACTCTCGGTAGTTAAAACGATATTGAGATTCTTTTTCTAGTCAATATAATTTGGACCTGCAAGTTTGTTTTATTTTTTCTTTAGTATAGTCGCGAGTGGATTGAAAACTATTTTAATCATGAGAATCACAAAATTAAAAACTATTAATTACGATAAAAATAATTTTGAATTTTATTTTAAAATCGGTTCCCTCTACCATTTTAAAAAAAATCACTAGCAGCGCGGTAGACCATGAATAGTATGTCTCGATGGGAATGATGTTTACTATTCATCATTTGTCCAGACAGACTAATTCTTATTAATTTTATTATTTAGGCAATAGACTTTATCAAGTAAAATTAAATAACTGACGTAACTTCGATCTTATAAATAATAGTTGTGGCTCAAATGGAGAGAATACTATTATTTATAATTAAGTGTAAACTATCAACTAATCCCAAATAAATCACTTCGTAATAAACCCTTCAGATGGAGAAGTAATTCATAATAACAATTATCCAGAATTATCATTGAAGGAGGTTCGTACCGGTGATCCCATAATTAATTCTGTCCAATAGGGAGGAATGCCCTAATGCCAACACACAAAATTAATTGCATTATCTACGAACTAGTGATGGAGACAGCGAGACTTATCTGTGAATAAATTTTCTCACCCATTTAGTTTTTAAAATGTTTTTTAGGGTTATAAAATTTGTTTAATTAAAATAAATTTATAATTTTTGAAAATCATACGTTACAAAAGATTTTAATTTTTAAACCATCTTTACGTGTTTTATGTGTAGCAAATAAAAAATTTAAATTCTATTTATTTAAAAAATTAATTTTAAATAAAATCTAAGAATTTTATTTTATTTTTCGTTACACATATTTAAAAAAATAACTTATTAAAATCAAACTTCTTTTAATTAATTCAACATTACCTGTCACGTTTTCCAAAATATTTGATTTTTAAAAAAATCATCTTTGACGTGTTTTTATGTAACAAAAGAAAATAAAATCTCTTAAATAAGAAAAATCAGTCACAAAAATTATCTTAATTTATGATGGGACTAAAATTAATAAAACAAATCCGGTAGGATTAAAACTCTTATGGGATCTAAAAAAAAACTAATCCTCAAATTTATCTAAAAACTTATGAGTGTGGGGACGTTATCTGCAAATGAAATTCTTCTCGTTCATTCTTTAGTTGATGGTTTCCTTTTTGTGAGGTTTGGGTACTTTTATCAAATATGTTCTCCAAATATCTTTCTATTATTTTTTTGCGATAAAAAATAATTCTATACTCTACAAACAAAACACATTCTCTCTTTTAAAAATTCCTTATGAATCTTTCAAAAATAATTTTTAAAAAACTTGTTTGTAATCTATTTTTTTAAATGTAACCAAACAACACTGGGTGTTTAGGACGGAGTTCAAGTTAACCAACTTTTACTTTTATTTTTTTTTTGAAAAAAAAAATCGAGAAAAGTGGGACAAAGAGAAGAGATGGGGGAGGGAGGGGCCATGTTATACATAACCTTCATTTGGCTATTGGCTTTAAGTCGGCTTAAAGCCAGCCTTTTAGTTTTTGGCTTTTGGCTTTATGCCTAAAAAGTCAAAAAGTCTCGTTTTTTATTTCACAGTTTTTAGCCTATTTATTTTTAGACTTTTAGCTTTTTTATAACAATTTTCAATTTTATTCTTTTGACTTTTTTAGCATTTTTTGGCTTTTGACTTTCTTTTACATATAAGGACAAACTTAGAATTTCATATCCAGCTTTAGGCTAAGACATAACTGCGGATGTTTTTCTTTTTTTTGGTGAAGAGAGAAGCATCAAATATTTATTATTTTTAGAAAAATATTCTTTTTTTTTACTGTTCATGGATGCCTGCGCGCCTATTCTTATTTGGGGATCCGTACCCGCTTGATACATTTTGTTACTCTACCTTGTCGCACCACACAGATTTGCTGTTCCAGCTCACTGCACAGATACACTAATTTTTTATGCTCGATGTTCCACTAATACGCTGCTTTGGCATACATTGATATATACTGGCATACTGCTATTTGACACACTACATAGATACGATGGATGGGGCTTGCGTGCCTTTGATTTTTCCTTCGGCCTGTGTACCACGACATACACATACGCACATTACTTTACTTCTGATGGGTTAGGCTTTCGTGCCCTGTGATCTACATTTTTTATTATCATGGATGCCTCACTGTTATTATGTTATGAAAATTACTTTTGAAAGCTTAGGCTCCTATTATGCATGATGATGTGATTCATGGGTTGTGGTCTTGCCATATAAACTGCTTTTCTTATTGCGAGTTGCTAACAAGTTCATAATTATCATTTGGGGCACATTGGCAAAATGGGGATTGGCTGCCAAGATTTTTGCATAAAAAAGGTTGCGGCTGTGAGAAATAGTCTTGCGGCCATTTAGTTTGGATGTGGCAGCCCGAACTTGTATGGAGAAAAGTTCATGGCGTGGACATTGGGATGCCATGGCCATAAGGTTTGGGAGGAAAAGTTAACGGCTATTGGAAAAAGGTGCCGGCCGTAATCAAAGGTTTTTGGCACAAAACTTAGAGCAGATTCTGTGGGTTCCCTCTATTTTTGGATCTATAAAATGGGGCAACTGTCTAAACCCCACTGTTCTGGATATCTTGTATTTTCCTTGTATCCTTTATGACCTACTCTTACAACAACTCTTTGTCGGCTTGGATGAGTGACTTTTCCTCAGTTGAGCACTAGAACTTCCTCAACTTTGGTCTAGATGCGTTGTTCTCTCTGCGAACCCTAAGGGTTGATTGGCATCTTCTGAGAAGAGCAGCCCGGCTATGGGATCCCGAGGTATATGCATTCCATTTTGGGACTGAGAAATTGTGTCCGACTGTTGAGGACTTTTCAGCCATTCTGGAGATTTTGGGCAGAGAAGAGGTCATAATTCTCACGCGTTTCTCGAGCCCCAGAGATAGGTTGATGCAGCTCTGTGGGTATTCCAGGCGTTAGGCCTCTTTCATTACCCACGATGGATTTCTCGATGTGGCTCGGATCGTGGAGCACTTCACGCCTCGAGGATCTCTTGGAGACTTCTCTTTTCAGCTTCAGCACCAGCATGCTCTCTACATCTATCGTCTAGCTCACTTCCTCTTGGAACCTTCGGAGCGGCGGGCTAGCTCTTCCTTGGTAGATGTGGCCCATCATATTCACGAGGGCTGGGACCCTATCCCGTTAGTTCTTTCCGTGCTTGGGTTTGATGCAGTCCACACTGGGGGAGCCCCTTATTTTACCAATAGTACTCTCCTGCTACAGGTAGTCTCTCAACTCTATTTTTTCTGTATTTATCTCGAGTTTTTCCATTCAGCTTTCTTTTTTCTGTGTTTTCTCTCTATTTTCCCGCCCAGCTCTCCTTTTCTTTTTTCTCTCAGATTTTTGTTGGATATCATTGACTTGTAAACAATTTTTTGAAAAATAAAAATTGGATGAGTAATCGCCGAAAGAAGCTCCAGATAAATTTTTTTTGATGTTAAACGATCAAGAATAAAACCCGTGCCACCACAATTAATTCAGATAAATATTTTTTGGTCAATCCTCCAATTACGAACTTTGATTTTCTGAGTTGAAGCTCCGGTCAAACCTTCTATTGTATTCTCGATGCGATTCCCAAACGTAGTGTGGGTTACGATCCTTCGAGAACTGAAACCGGCAAAACATGGACAACCTTAGTCTTGAAAGACAACTTCTGATTTTGGTTCAACCTACTCGCATGTTTATAGGGCTACAGTAGGGACCTGTGGAGTAATTATGGCATAGACTTCTAGTGTAACTCAGATACCCATCAAGCAATTTTTGCAAATATCCAAACGTGTCAGCGATTTTTGTAATTATGAAAACCTTGCAGCGATTTATACAATTTTTATAAAACACTAAATTACAGTTCACACCATTAAAGAATTGTAACTGCACTATTAGCAATAATCTCAAGATCAATTTGGATTGAACTCCTGTTATTAAATGCTTAACTCATCTCCCCACATTAAGATTCTAAATACCCGCCAATTAAATTTAGTTAAATCGGTATCTTTAAAATTCTTTAAGTCATTTTGCTTAACTTATTTGACTATCGGATAATAAAATCCATATGCCGGGTTTGGCTAAGTCAAAACTTATAAGCTTCCTTGAAGTGGTATTGTCAATCCCGAACAATTGGGACTTGGATTCCGTCAATAATTAATATTCACCATATAATTTATACTGCTATCCAACTCACCGGGACTATAGATTCATTAAAGATCGTACTCTCTAATGAATTAAAATAATAAATATTAAATATACACAAATAATAATTATTTTGAAATTAAGAGCATAAGCACTCATAATAACTTTGGGTTGTGAATTAATTTATATAATTAGTATAAAATTAATTACCCCAATGCAGTCATGTTCAATACACACAAAGTGTACTAGCACAGCGAGTTAGAACAATAAATGACACTATAATATGGTTTTCTGTGTGCAAGTCGTACTCTACACACCAGATTAAAACTATACAGAATAAAGGACAACCATGCATAACATTAATGAAATGATATTGCATACATTGCTCATTAAAGTTTTCATAAAATGTAAAAATAATTTTATTAAAAATAAAATTAAATATTAAAACTAAAATAAATCCATGGTTTTAGTATACAACCCTAACAATTTCTCCACTAAGTACTCCTTTTTCTTTGTTTCTCCCAGGTTTGGCTGATAAAGAAGGTGAATCTGTTGGAGAAGCCCATATCTGACAGTTAAATGTAAAATCCTTCACTCGTCGTCAGGTTTATCACTTGTGCTCGACCGAAGCTACTTGGCAAGATTATCTAAGTTCTCTAACTGGGGAGGACATTTCCTGGTTATGCCCCTGGCTGAAGATATCTTCCAAGACTGCTGCGACTGTGGACCACTTAGGGATCTTATTGGTCGGCTTAAAGCTGGCGACCTCCTATCATCCTTATTGCAGTCTTCGTCAGTTCGGGCGTACTCAGATCTACCCTGAGACTACTGTGAGTCATCTGTACAGTTCTCCTCATCCGGCCCCCTTCTTGGGTCAATACTAGTGGGCTTGGTCTTCTTGATTGTGGATATTGATTTACGGGAATTTTGACAACAGTTTATCTACGAGTTATAAGGCTTGGCTGCAAGCGGATATAGAGCACATGGTAGGACAGGAAGGGGATGCAAAGAGAATGAGGGCTTGATTTTGCTCTGCTGTACCTTAATATTTTGCTTTTTTTTTCTTTTCATTTTCTTAGGATGAGGACTTGCGAGCCTCTCTTCACTTTTGTTTTATGGTGACTTTTTAGATTTTCGTTCTTACAATAAAATCCTTTTATTAGAAAAAATTAAAACAAGTTTTTGCATTAATCCTGCTACTTGTCACAAAAGGGGGAATTTCAACTTAAGGGTTCGGGCCGAACTTCTGACAGAAGTTGCCTATGTATCCCGAACAAAGAGAATCAGGCCATAACGTAGTTCGAGGCTCGGGTTACACTCGAGTATTGACACTCCTTTTGCGGGCTTTTCCTCAGAGGTAGAACCTTTTGAACTTGTCTAAATTGATGGGTGTAGAGAAAATATTTTCGTCCAAATCCATAAGGATGGCAGCGCCTCCTGACATCAAGGTTGACATCAAGGTTTTAATGAGATAGGGTCCGACCCAATTGGGTTTGAACTTGCTCCTTGGATCGAAGATTAGAGATATGATCTCTTTGAGGACTAAGTCACTTTCCTTCAAGTTTTTAGACTTAACCTTCTTGTTAACTTCCTGAACTATCCTTCTCTGATATCCTTGAACATGGAACAGGGCTCTAAGCAAACAAGAGAAACTCTTCAAACCTGTCCCTCTGCCATTCCGACTCAGGGATATCGCTTTCAACCATTATTCTTAGAGATGGGATTTCCAATTCTATAAACAAAATTGCCTCCATTCCGTAGACCAAAGCATAAGGCGTTGCTCCAGTAAAAGTTTTAATCGTTGTCTGGTAATTCGAAAGCGCAAATGGAAACTTTTCTGGCTAATCCTTGCTTCCCTCTATCATTTTTTGTAGGATCTTCTTCACATTCTTATTTACAGCTTCCACAGCTCCATTAGTTTGCGGTTTCTTTGGTGAAGACTTATGTCTTATGATTCGATACTCTTCCAAGAGGTTTAGAACTTCCCCTTGAAAGTGAGAATCGTTATTGAAAATTATCTCATGTGGAGCTCCATACCGACATATGAGATTTTTCTTAATGAATCTGGCTACTTGGGAGGCTTTCAAGACTAAGTAAGAGGCAGCTTTGACCCATTTCATGAAGTAATCAATTGCCACGAGAATAAAATCATGCCCATTCAATGCCTTGGGTGTAACTTCCCTATTATGTCAATTCCCCAAATTGAGAACGGCCAAGGCGAGATCATGTTATAAAGCTGAGACGGCGGTACATGCATGAGGTTTGTGTGGATCTGGTATTTTTGGCACCTCCGAACAAATTGGTGGTAGTCCATTTCTATCGTCTTCCAAAAATACCCTTAGCGCAAAATCTTTTTAGCTAGCATTATCCCACTCATGTGAGGTCTGCAGACTCCTCTATGAACCTCTCTCATCACCCCGTGTCCCTATTTCGTGCCGACACAAAGCCTATTGACTCCCAGATATCTCCTTTTGTACAGCCTTCCTTTATAGATCACAAATTGTACGACGAGTCTCCTAATAGCTCTCTGGTCCTTTTTACTGGCTCAGCTTGAATATTCTCCCTTCTTAATGAAATTCTAAATGTCGTGATACGATGGTAGCCTGTCATTGGCTTCTTAGGTAACAATGATGTTGCTGATCATAGGTGTACCCTTTTGTTGAATCTCCAAATGCCTCATTCTTACCCCGGGTGGTATGTCTATTATTGATGCTAGAGTAGCCAAGGCATCGTTGAACTTGTTTTGTAGTCTCGGAACATAAGTGAATACTGCACTTTCAAAGAAGGAAATTATTGTCTCAAGCTCGTGGTGATACTAAACCAGCCTTTCTCCTTTAACCTTCAATTCTCCTTTTGCCTGAAATATAACCAAAGCTAAGTCTTCTATAACCTCCAACTTTCTTGCCCCTAGTTCCAAGGTGGCTTCTAATCTGACTAAGCATGCTTCGTACTCGGCCTGATTGTTAGTGACCTCAAAACTCAACTTAAAAGCCAAAGGAAAATGAGAATCATCAGGAGTGATGAGGAGTATTCATATCCCGTATCCATATTGGTTCAAGGCTCCATCGAAATAGAGGGTCCGCAGATCCTTCTTAATCTTTAGCACCTGCTCATTGAAAATCTCAAACTCGGGCTCTTATTCTCCATTGATAAGGTGGTTGGCCAAGAACTCTGTAATGACTCTCCCTTTAACTGGCTTCCTTGTGACACATAATGCAAAACGAATTCAGCTAATATGAGTAACCAACGAGCCAACTTTCATGTCAATTTTGGCTTTTCGAAGAGGTATTTGAGCAAGTCCATCCTTGAGATTAAAACAACTCGGTATGCCAGCATGTAATGGCGTAACTTCATGGATGCCTAGACTAGCACCCAGCAAGTCTTTTCTAAAGGCGTATACCGTCGTTCGCATTCGGTCATCTTCTTACTGAAGTAATAAATAGCTCTTTCTACCTTTGCTTCATCTTCTTGTACAAGCATGCACCCCATTGCTGAATTAGTCACTGATAGGTACAGTATCAGAGGATTGTCAGGTTCTAGTGGCAACAAAATTGGAGGATTTTATAGATAGTTCCTTATGGCATCAAAGGCATCTTGGCATTGCTAATCCCATTGAAACTTTGTCCCTTTCTTTAAAATCCAGAATAGAGGTTCACATGTAGTGGTCAGTTTGGTGATGAATCGACTGATGAGCTGAATTTTCTCTAAGAAACTCCTTACGTCCTTCTCGGTTCTTGAAAAGGGTATTTCGAAGATGGATTTGATCTTTGACGGGACTACCTCTATACCTCGCTGTGTGATTATGAATCTGAGCATCTTCCCTACTGTAACTCCGAAGGCACACTTGTGTGGGTTCAAGCGCATTCTGTACTTTTTGATCCGCTTGAAGAATTTCCTTAATCCCATGGCGCGCCCTTCTTGGGTTTTGGACTTTACGATCGTGTCATCCACATATACTTCTACTTCCATGTGTATCATGTCGTGCAATAACGTGGTCGCAACCCTTTGATAAGTTTCTCTCGCGTTCTTTAGTCCAAACGGCATGACCCTATAACAATAGGTGCCCCAAGGTGTCGTGAAGGTAGTCTTCTCTCGGTCTTTCTGTGCCATCAAAATCTTATTGTACCCTGAGAAACCATCCATGAAAGACAAGAGCGCATTCTTGGCGATGTTGTCTACCAATACGTCTATGTGGGGGAGAGAGAAGTCGTCCTTGGGATTGGTCTTGTTGAGATCTCTAAAGTCAACCCATACTCGGATCTTTCCATCTTTCTTCGGTACCGGGACGATGTTGGCAACCCACTTCAAATATTCCATAACCATGAGAAATTCAGCTTCTATCTGCTTGATAACTTCTTCCTTGATCTTGAGCACCCAATCTGGCCTAATCTTTCTGAACTTCTACTTGACAGGTTTGGCATCGAGAAAAAGGGGCATTTGGTGCTGTATGATGTCAGGGTCTATGCCGGGCATATCTTCGTAGGACCACGCAAAAACATCTTTAAATTTCTTTAATAAAAAGATTAGTTATTCATGTTCCTCTAAAGATGGCGTGGAACCAATCTGAACCATTTGTGGATCTTTTTTATTATTAAGATTTATTAGGACAGTTTCTTCAATTATAGGTTTAGCTCGCATTTTTTCTTTCTTTTTGATTAAAAGTTTTAATTCTTGGGGAATAACCTCCTCGAATTCATTAAAATCTTCATAATCAAGACAAAATATGTTAGCCCAAAGGCATTTTTATTTAGATTTTGATAATTTTAATAAATTATTTTTCAAGTAAAATTGATTTAAAAAGATATTGTTTATTATTTTAAAAAAGGTAGTGTTGACACTAATTGACAAATGAGTTAATATCTTTAGCCATATAAGATGACTCATCTCTCAAATGGATTGGCACTTAAGTATTCTTGTCAAATAATATTTTGTGTTAATCCAAATTGATATTTGAATCAACACCTTAAGGTAAAGAATACTTGAATCTTTCAAGTGTGTTGGCACCTTTGAACAATTGAGTCAACACCTTAACATGTTTATCTAAGATGTTTTAGGTATTCTAATTTGAGTCAACACAAAAGAATCGAGACTCTTTGCACTATAATGAGCTGACACAAACTCAGTTTGAGTCGACACCAAGTGATTCTTCACTTTGGTCAGTCGAGGATTTTGAGTCGACACCAATTGAAGATGAATCGACACAAATCTACCGAGACTGCCTATAAATTTTTGAGTTGACACCAAAGCCAAAATGAGTCGATACAAAATTACTAAGAGTTCCTGCACTTTTTAGTGTCGACACTAAAAGCAATTCGAGTCGACACAAAAAGACCCTCCTAGAAAGCTGAAGTACAAAAAGCGTTGACACCAAATGTATTTATGTTGACACCATTGTGTTGGAGAAAAGGATGCAAAAATTTATGTCGACACCACCGAAGATTTGAGTCGACCTAATCACTTAAAGAACCAAGCCCTAGAAGATTTGATTCGACCCAAAACCATTTGTGTCAACATCTGCGATAAAAATTCAAATTACGCAGCTGAGTTCGACGATTGAATTTTTGGCATTTATTACTCTCACTTACCTCCAACGGTCATCAAATCTTTAAAAACCTATTTAAGGAGTTACTCTTCAGACATTTTAAAAGAACTAAAGACTTACATTTACTGTTGTATTGCTTGAATCAAAGACCAAATCTCTCAAGCTCTCATTTATTACTCATAACTTTAGCTCTTGTTTCTCATCTCTTTACTCATTTATTGCCAATCATTTTATAAAGAGAGTGAGTGATATTCATTGTAATATCTCATTTATTATATCTAAGGGTGAGTCAGCCTTTATCCTTTGAGTGAGTGAGTAATTCTCATTAAAGAAAAACTCAAGAGATTAGAAGGAAAACATAGGCGTATTTTTTGTAGGAACGTTTTGATATTGTAAAGGTTTTGAATGCACCCGTAAGCTTTTTACATTAGTGAAAATTCTCAATGGGAGTCTTGGAGAGTGGACGTAAGTTTGGAAGAAGCCGAACCACTATATATCTCGGTGTCCAGTTCAATTTCTCTCTCCCTAACCTTTTTAATATTCGCATTACCTTATTCCTTGATTATACTTGCTATAATTGTTTGTGATATTAAAAGATTTTTAAAATTATTATTATTATTTTAAAATCCAATTCACCCCCCTCTTGAGTTTTCTAGAACTAACAATTGGTATCAGAGCTTGGGTTCTTGTTTCTTAACTTAATTGTCTAAGAGTTTATATGGCAACCACTAGTATCAGATTTATTCAGTCAGAAGGTCAGTCCACGAATAGACCTCATTTGTTCAATGTAACAAATTATAATTATTGGAAGGCTAGAATTAGAATCTACATTTAACCCGTAGACTATGACCTTTGGAGGCTTATCATGAATAGACCCAAAAGACCTATTAAGACCGTTGTAGAAACACTCGTTCCTAAACCTAAGAATTAATGGACTAAAAATGACATAAAAGAGATTCAAAAGAATGCTAAGACTATGAATCTCTTATATTACTCTATTGACCCCAACGAGTTTAATAAGATCTCAACATGCGACACCGCCAAAGAAATTTGGGATAGACTTGAGGTTACCCATGAGAGAACTAACCAAGTCAAGGAATCCAAGATAAGCATGCTTGCTCATAACTATGAATTGTTTAAAATGAAGTATGATGAAACCATTTTTGATATATTTACTAGATTTACTGATATTATAAATTGACTAAAATCTCTTAGCAAGATCTATTCTAATGTAGAAATGGTGAGCAAGATCCTTAACTGCATGCCTATGAATTGGGAAGCTAAGATCACTGCTATTCAAGAAGCTAAAGACCTCAATACAATTAGCTTGGAGGAACTTCTTGGATCTCTCATGACTCATGAGATGAACATCAAGATGGATGATGAAGATGACAACAAAAAGAATAAGGGCATTGTCTTCAAGTCTTCAACTCATGATGATGAATCCGATGAATACTCCTCAAGTGACGAAAATGAAGACATGACCCTCATCACTAAGAAATTCAAAAAGTTTCTTAGAAATAAGAAATAAGGAGGAAGGAGGTTCTTCAAAAAAGATGGACACAAAGGTGAGCCTAACAAGCTCAAGGAAGATTCAAGAAAATTCAAGAATGATCACAAGAAAGACGAGATCATTTGCTATAAATGCGAAAAGCTCAGACATGTCAAGGCCAAATTTTCTCAACATAAAAAACAATTCAAGAAAGGATTCAAGAAGGCTATGATAGCCGCATGTGGTGAAAGCCATGATAGTAGCTTCAAGGATGAAAAGAAAGAAAATGAAGTTGCAAATCTATGCCTCACGGCCAAGGAAGACGACGAGGTAATAAATGCCCCTTTCTCTTTAGAAGAATTACAAAATGCATTTGAAGATTTGCATGATGAATTGAAAAAAATGGGTGCAAAGAACTCTATTCTTAAAAAGTTAGTTCTTTTCTCTTCATGTAAAATTGAAACCTTGAAAGAAGAAAAACTTGCTTTATCAAAACAGATTTCCATTTTGAAAGATGAACACAAAGTTTTAAATGAAAAGGTTAAAGATCATACAAAAACTGTTTATAAGTTTACTCTTGGAAATAATAACTTAGATAAACTTCTTGGTTTTCAAAAATGCATTTTCGACAAAGCCGAAATTGGATATCAACCAAAGAAGAAGCAAAAGTTCTTAAGCAATATTTTTATCAAAGCATCCTCTAATCACTCATATGCAACTTGCTTTCATTGCTATGATCATGGACACACCGACACACATTGTCCACAAAGAAAGTCTTTTAATTTATCTATCAAGAAGGTTTGGGTTCCTAAGGGAACACATCCTCAAGGAACTAACTCCAAAGGACCCAAGAAAGTTTGGGTACCAAAAATCAAAACTTGATTTTCTTTGCAGGTATGTCTCAAGTCCTCATTTAAGGAGAGAATGTGGTATCTTGACAGCGCTTGCTCAAAACACATGATAGGCGAAAATCAATGTTTGCATCCCTCTAACCTAAAGATGGTGGATTTGTGACATTCAAAAACAATAGCAAAGGAAAAATCATAAGAATCGGTTGTATCGGTAAAATTGTTTCTCCTTCTATTGAAAATGTTTTGCTTGGTGATGATTTTAAACATAACCTTCTTAGCATAAGCCAGCTTTGTGACAAAGGCCACAAGGTTGTCTTTGATCATGCTAAGTGTGTTATTGAAGATTCAATCAATAACTAAGTAATTTTTTAAAGTCATAGGTGTTGAAAATGTATACTGAAAAGTCATGCTTTTTATGTATTTTTATTCTGGATCCCTAGCATATTAATGAGAAACATTTGAGATGATTTCGTATTTATGATTTCATATTTATATTTGTGATGTATGAATGCATAATTCATATATTCTATCCAGTATTTGACTCGGTGCGTGCTGCACGAAAGATCGGATCATAGGTTCTGACATATTATACAGGTAGACTCACAATCGCAATGGACCCAGACATTTCATTGGTACGATTGTAGTACATCGTTATAGTAGCTGGTCTTGGCTAGATCGAATGGATCGAATTCAAGTTTTGAGAATTCGATGTTCGAGCTCGATGTGTTAGTACACTTGGAGTGTATTGAGCGGGATCAA
>JAOTRH010054327.1:0-19105 GCA_034768845.1 Heliamphora exappendiculata
ACATTGACACCCCAGGGTTCAAACCTTGGGGGGGGGGGGGGTTATGGAGCATGGCAACACTGGCCACTTGCGCTCGCCTCCACATTTTTATTTCATTTTTCTTTTCTTTCGTTTTGTTTTAAAATATAAATTATAAATAGTTAGCCCCTTTTTCTAATTGGTTTAATAGCATTTCTTTTTAAAAACATTTTATTAAATCTTCTTTGTAAATAATCTTTTATTTTCCTTTATTTTTAGTTAACTCTTTAAATCTTCTCTTGTGTGGATAAAAGAAATTACATAAAATTCTTGTCACTTGTTTTCCTTTATCAATAAACTTTTGAATATAGAATTTTGTACACTTTTTTTTTATTATGGTTTAATGTTTCATTTTGGTAAAAGCAATCATGTTAATGCTAACTTAGTTTACTTTAATAATATGCATGTTTTATATGTTAAGTTTAGTGTTTACTCACTTTATTGTGTTTAGAGTAGTTTAGGTCATCTTGTTAGCAAATCATGTTTAGGTAATTTTAGTAATTTTTACCTTGTATTTGTTCTATTACTTAAATCATGATAGCTTAGGTTATTTTTTGTGAAATTTCATGTAGGAGTGTACCATGTATCATTTAGTTAGAATTGCATGCTGTAAGATTTAAAATTTTTCTTTTGATATTTATTTTATTTGGCGTTCTATATACATATGTTATGTATTTTTATTATTTGATTTTGGATATTCTCTCTTTACCTCAACTTTATTTATTTGCATGTATTTGAGAAATTCTATTAAAAAACTAATGATGATTAGTAGAGGCCAACCTTACGGTTAGGCGAACGGGGTGCCTTACACTTTTTTCGATTTGTACCTTAGCTCCCGAACTCTCTTTCTCTGGTTAAACATTTTAAAGATCAGTAGCCATTTTTATTTTTCTTAGTTTTTCTCAAAAACCAAGTAGCGACTTTACTTTTAACAAAAATGAGATTTTTAAAATTTAGTTTTCAAGGTGTTAATGATTTTTCAAACATCTCCTGAACTCCTTATTTTTTGATCATTTTCAAAAACTCCAAAATCCCAGCGCCACAAACCCATGCCTTGATCTTTGTGCCACAGCTTGTTTTGCAAGTTTCTTTCTCTCTCTTTATCAAGAACTCTCAAAACCTCTGCCTTTTCTATAGCTTTAGGCTTGGTTTGGGTTCGAATCTTGGCATTTGGATAGTCGATCCTTGATATCCTCGCTATGGGCTTGGTGTTCATCTGAACGAAATCGCGTTTTGACGACTTTGGTTTTTTGTCGGTGTTCAAAGTTTTGAGTTTTAACTCACCGAAATAGAATTCTAGACTATTTTACTTTAAAATAGTGCTACATGCGATTATATGCATTTTTCACCACTTTAAATTGCTATAAATGTTGGACTTTATATTTAAACCGTGTTTGATTGGACAAAAAGTATGTTTTGCAATTGTTATGGTTTATTACAAAGTTGGTGGACGTGTGGGTGTCCGTGATTTTCAAAAAGATAATTTTGAAAACCGAGAGATTTATGTAAAAGTTATGAAAAACGTATTTTGGGGGGTTTGGAGCTAATCCTTGGGGTTGAGTATTGGTTTTAAACGTTTTGGTTGAAATGGTAAAATATTTAAAAGGTGTTGGTTGTTCTTCCTTGGTTATGGATGATGTGGTGGAAGGCCATTGGACATTTTGTACATGATTAATGTACTGCTTTAAACATTTTCGTAATCGAGCTACGTGTTTTAATGATTTTGCAGATGTGTCGTGACAGTGCGTATGTATTTGGGCCACCATTACTACTCGATAAAAGTCTAAAAACTTTACGGATGTAGGTGCTTTGCTCCTTCAGGTTAATCTCCGTAAATGAAGTGGTTACCCCATTAGGAGGCGTGAGTTGTTGTAACTCCATATAGAACTTATTATTACCTAGCGAGCCATTGGATGCTCCGAAACTAGAGTAATAGACGAGAGTCTATAGTGGTTACCTTTGTCTCCGGTGTGACATAGTCGATACATAGGAATCATTGTCGGCTGTAGGAATCGAGTGGAACATAACATTTTGTTAATGCTTTCTTAAACTATTAGACGTTATTTACAGTATATGAAAATGTGTGATTTTGAGGATGAAAAACTGTTTTGAGGCTTGTGGAGTCGAGTCGATTCTATACTATGTGATTGCATATACTGTTTTACTTCATTATAGTCTGTTCCCATTGGGTTTCGACTCATGGCCTGGGATTTGAAAACTTTTTTTAGGTAGTTTGGATCACGTGGGTTGATATTGTGAAGCCGGGGTGGTAGAAGACAAAAGTCTTGGTTTATTTATGGTAGTTTTGTTGTTCAGAAGTTTGTTACCATCTCATGTTATGGAGCCATGTAATGATGTATATTGCTTGGTCTTAGAAGTATGCTTTGTAAGCCTTAAGGAGATTATATTAATGCATGTATGCAGTGATGATTTTGAGAGAGGAGCTTTGCGTTGGTGGTTGTTTTGTTTGTTTTGGTTTGGATTTCATGCTTTCAATGATTTGTTTTCACGTCGAGGGAATGACTTCTTTATTAAATAAACGTTTTGTCCCAAATTCTTTAGTCATTTAAACCTCTGTTCAGAGATCAAGATTTTAGGTGTGTTTTTGAGACTTCGAAAGATTTTCTGGTTTCTGACTTGAAAATCTCTCGGGTGTCTCACCGCTTGAGCAGATCTCTGATTGCTCGAGCAGACAGTTGTTGTGTGAAAAGATCGATTTTGTTTTGAAAGGAGATTTTTTTTGATGAAAAATATTTTGGGTAACCGTTTTGGTCTAAAATGGTGTGTTTTGAGAATTAATATATTTTTTTTTACAAAAAAAATTTCATTTTTATTTTGGTTTTCGTGTAGTTTTTATTGTTTGAAAATCAGGGTGTTATACTCTCCCTCTTGGTGGTGGCTACCACCACCATTCAAGCCACCAATTGACCACTAGGACCACCACCCACCATCACCATTACCAGAACTACCACACACCACTGTCGAGACCACCCGAGCCACCCAACCAACCATTGCACCACACATGCAGACACCCACCGCTAGGTGTATGCATACCGACACCACTGTGCACGGCCACCACCCACTGCCACCAGTGACTTCTAACCTTTTGACGCCTTAACACCGCTAGTGAACGGTGCCGATCGCCAGTAAACTACTCCAGAGAACCTAAACCAAAAAGTTATCATTTTGAAATTTTTTGTTAACAAAAATAGTTTTTGGTCTAACTTTGGACTACCATATCCATCATCTTGGACCTCCATTTTGACCGCTGTGAGTTTGGTTAGCTTCACCTTACGACCGCCTATGCGTAATCGCAAATGACCGTCAAAATCGATGTCCATTTTTCGGTTTAACTTTGGACTACCATAGCCATCATCATGGACCTCCGTTTTGACCACTGTGAGTTTGGTTAGCTTCACCTTACGATCGCCTACGCGTAATCGCAAATGACTGTCAAAATTGATGTCCGTATTGTCTGGATGAGTCTCTCAAAGTTGAGTTGAAAAATCAAAACAGAACCGACACATGCACGCACATGGCTTGAGCACGGATTACTTTAGTTTCTCTTCTCTTTGGATTATAGGTTCTGTTGGGTGGAAATTGTTTTGGTTGGGGCATGTTTGGATTTTGAGTTTTATTATATTGTTGTTTTGTTTTTATTAGTTAGGAAAAATATAGAATAAAATTAAAAAGTTATACTAAAAGTATTATTATTTTTATATTGTGTGAATAAATTAATGTTATGTTAGAAACTTAACCATATTTATGTAAATATTTTAAATAACCTAGAATAAGAATAAGATTTTATAAAGAAAATTTTAAAATAAGAAAAACAAGTGTTTTTACATAATTTCGATATTCTTATAAAAATAAAATAATTTATTTTGTATATTATGAAAAGAATGAGTTTTAAATAAAACGAAGATATTATAAAAGAAGTTTTATATTATAAATTCTAGTAAAGTTTTAAAGAAATTGTATTAAAACAAAAATTCAAGATAAATTTTAAAGGATAAACTTTTTCTTTCCATGTTAGAAGTTTTAATTAAATATGAAAATAAAACTCTTTTATAAAAATTAAAACTATACAAATTAAGGAATAAAGATATAAAAAAACGACGAATGTTATTAAATATCACACAGTATCTTAATCATGATATGCTAAAAGTAGTGTAATTAATTATATAATAATATTAGATTCTAAGAAGAATGCACAAGACTAGAAAAAGTATTGGGTACTCCTTAGAAATATAGCTAAAATATTATTGTTATTGTCTATATTTGAATAATTCTTGACAAGGTTGATGGAATAAATTCTACTAGATCAGGTGAGTCTCTGATATCTGAATTAGTCTTTATTTTACGTGAATGCTTAATATGTTATATTATTATAGTTACAGTTGACGCCTTAAAACTAATTATGGTTATAGTTGACGTCTTAAAACTGATTATGGTTACAGTTGACGTCTTAAAATTAATTGCAGTTGCAGTTGACGTCTTAAACTGAAGATGGCTTTGATACCTAAAAATTGGATGTTGAAATATATTATTCTAATACTGTGTAATGATTAACAATTCAGATATCATTAAATTCACACTAGCATTGCTAATAGATGTTAATAAAATTTCAGGTGACACTTGAACGAATAGAAGAACTGGTAGCCGAGAAAAAAAAGTTTAAATTTATTCTTAGTTTCAATTCGATTTCAGTGTTGCATTTCAATTCCTACTTCTAGTTATAATGTTTAAATGTTGAATGTACTGCTAGAAGTTTTAGGGGTTTTGAAATAGTTGAATGTTTATTGGAAATGATTTTTTTTATTGAATAAGTTACTTTTGTTTCAAAATTGGGATGACTAATTACCAAAAAAAAAAATTGGGATGAATTAAATGGGTTTGTAAAAAAACAAACTCAGTCGGTAAAATTCAAATTAAGGAATGGAAGGTAAAGAAAGATAGAGGCTTTTGGTGGGTTTTGACTCTTTGGTCAGTCACGAACGCTATATATGAAAATGGGTCATGACAGTGAGTCCTCTTTCTCTTCCTGCTCCTCTTTCTTCTTGGTTTTCTTACTGATCGACAAATTCTCTTCATGCCTACTCTTATTGTCAACTTTATTTCCTTTCAAAGACTCTCCTATTTCTGACACTGCTTTCTTTGCCTCTTCAAATCTAAAACTCGGCTCAACTTTCCCATACCAGGATGCCCCTTGGTGCCATGTTGTATCATCACTTGGAACGGTCGGGACATGCCATTTGATGTCAATTCTAACTTCCTCCAACTCATCTAATGCCTCAAGGCATGCCAAATCCCCCCACAGACGTATGATTTCTTCATCTTCCTAATCATTACCGTCGATAGGGGGAACGTTCTCCTCGTGGATGATAAAGATCGAGAAATTATCAAAACCAGGCAGCTTAAAATAAAAGACAAGGGTATAGTGAGTTGGGTGAAAGTTCTCTTTTGGTTGTAGGGTTGATTTTAGGTAGCTGGCTGGATAGACGGGTTAGCTTGGTTAGGGTTAGGGTTCGGCAGGTTCACTTTATAGCCTCGATTCACAGCATTGGTGGCATTGTTCAGGTTATTGGCATATGACTTCCGAACTGCTCTTTAGCTTGATTCTCCCTTCTCAATATTTTTGGACTGTAGCGCATCCTCTATCTGTATCCCGGTATTGAAAACTTGTTCAAATGTCATCAGTGGCTTTGTTATAATAATTTTCTTTTGTTTTATTATAAAAAAATTTCAAAAAAGAAATTTTCATAGGCTTTATTTCTTGGCTTTTCGGGCCTAACCCTTAACTTAGCTTGACTTGAACGTAGAGTTTTGAATTTTTTAACCATAACATTAAGGTTATATTATATATTGGTCTCACTCTATCTCGAGTCTCGTGCTCAAGAAGGTTAAACGGTTGGGTTGGCTCTTCTTACCGAAATTAGGTTCGAAAACATTTTAAAACATACTTTTTTTATTCATTTCCTGAGTACGGGTTATTACAATGGTGGCATATAGAGGCCGTTCAGTATAAGACGTGACGCGACTTAAGACAAGACGTGACACGACTTAAGACGTACATGGTCCAACAATAACATTCATGCAACAAGGGTTGCCTGACCAACATAAGAAGGATACCCAATGTGACTACCCAGTTTTAGGTCGTGGAATTAATGAGAGAAGATGTGCTACCAAATTCAGATAAAGATTATGTTGAGGTTGAAAAATCAAAGACGCCATTGAATCGACAGAAGGAACAGATCTCTGTTATTGAAGCTAGGTTGGAAGGCATCAAAGATAATCATTCAATAGGGGAGCTATCCCCCCCATCCCAAGGTACAGTCATTGAATCTTATGGCAAGGAGTTGTCTGGTGCTTATTTGGCACCCATGGCGGCGCTATCGAAGGAGGTGATTGCCGATACTAGTCGAGGGTTTGGTCTCCCCTCCTTGTTCCGACGACCTCTCACTTTGGGGTTCGTTCCGCCCCAAGGTACCGTGGAGGTTTTTGAGATCGTGGAACCTTACTAGAAAGAGGGTTTGAAGGTAACAAGGCTGGTGTGGCTGAGTCCCATATGTACACTGGTTGCGGGCTGTTTGAGAACAAGGTTGCACCTGAGGTGTTTGATAAAATGCCAAACCAATCTAACCCACGGTCTTGGGCATCCCTATTGACAAACCGTAGCTCTCCAGGCACCTGTCTGGAGTTTGTTGAACTTGGTGATTCTAAGCAAGTTGATTCTGTTGATATTGCGGCAGAATTAGTTGATGATAAGGAATGGGAGAAATGCCTTGTGGGTTACTTCCTAGATGCAAGTTTGGCATTTCCCTTGGTTAGGGCGACTACTAGAACTTTATGGAATCATGAAGGTTTGTCCGAAGTACATGATAATGATGAAGGGTTTTACTTCTTTAAGTTTCAAAGTATGGAGGTAATGAAAAGTGTCTTAGACAGAGGGTCTTGGCATTTTTCTAGGTAGCTTCTCATTCTCAAACGGTGGAGGAAACGGTTATACCTTACTAAGGAGGCTCTGTATAAGATTCCAGTGTGGGTCAAGCTCCATGACCTGCCTTTGGAATTTTGGAATACTTAGTGTTTAAGTTGAATTGCTAGTGTGCTTGGTGTGCCTTTGTTCTTGGATCAGGTAACTGAATCTAAGCAGCGTATTTCCTATGCTCGGGTTTGTGTCGAAATAGATGCGGCTAAGGCTTTGCAACATGAGATTACTATTTGGTGTGAAGGTGAATCTATTCAAATTCGTGTGGAATTCCAGGGGCTTCCTGATAATTGCTCGCATTGTCAGGCTTTTGGTCATGAGTTTAGTCAGTGTAATCGTTCTCTCCCAAAGGTAACAGTAGAAAAGGCTGAGATGCAAGGTGAGCAGATTCATCTTGGTAACAGAAGGAACAAACCTGTGGAGCATCAAAAGGATTGGACTCGAGTTAGTCACAGGATGTATGATGCAAGTGCTGGTCTGGTTACTAGCTCAATCTCTTCTCCCTCATGTGAAGTTGCGTTGAGAAAGGAAGAGGCAAGTGTGGTTTTCCCTAGTAAGAACAATGGCAATCAGGACGTTGTGGGCAATATAGGGGTTAATCTGAAGGAGGATAATACAGAGGTGGCTGAGGTGCCTATAGTTGGTGCAATTGTAGTGGATTTAACAATGCAAGAAGATGCGGGTGATAGGGTGGTAGAGGCGTGTGGTACTTCGTTACCAGTTGATGCAGAATTCGGTGACAGGGAGCTAGCGGCACATATACCTCTTACTTCAAATTCATTTAGCGTGCTTTTGGATAAGGGTAATAAGGAGGCTACAGATTTGTGGACTCCGATTGACAGAGAGCATGAAGCCCTTCCCTCACCCCCTAGACAGAAGGCAGGGAGTAAGTAGGCTAAGCAGTCTAGTGATAAGAAAAAAAAAATCGTCTCTTGGTCATCTAAGTTGGTAGTCCTTTTGTGCGGTTAGTTAGCTTGTCTCCCTCGCGCCCATGCGGGGGTTATGTGGTTCATGTTGTTTAGTGTCCTTATTTTTTGGTAAGTGATGTAACTGCATGGGGTATGCCCATTGGAATCATGTACATTTTTCTTTTTTTATGTCACAATTAATTTTTCAAAAAAAAAAAAAATTAAAGAGCTAAACCTAGAAAATGAGAATTGGCGCCCAAACTCTTTTTAAGAAAAATTAACCTTTTTTCCATAACCTTTTAAGCTCAACAAATTCACTAATATTATCCTAAAATAATTCTAAGTTCAAGAAATAACATGATTACTTATAAATCCAAAAGTTAAGGAGAAAAATATATCCAAAGGCCTAATTCTCCATTACTTCTAATAATTACACTTTTAACTCCAAACTTCTCAAAAATTACACTTTTTTGCCTAGGATACCAAAAACTTATAATAAGTTACAATTCTCATAAGAAAAATACTTTATTCTCATAAAATCACTCTTAAGAGTTTCAAAAGATTTTAGTTTAATAATTATACATAAGTTGCTCAAATCTTCATAATTACATAAAAGTTCATGAGACATTTCTCATTTACATTCTCTACAACCAGCATTAATTAACATACAAAATATATATAATGAATACACATGACATCTATGCATGACTACCTTAGAGTATGTGCTCAAAATATTTTATTAATTTAATAAAGAGATAAATAAATAAGTAAATTAAAATAAAATTAAATCAAATTAAAATTTCAACTTCCAAGAAATGGTATTTATACTTCCAAGACTTACAACAAAATAATAAAATAATGTCTTATATGTATATGTGTGTGTATATATATATATATATATATACACACACACATAACTAGATATTCTAAAATGTAATAATTATCTTATTATTATATATACATATATGTATATATGTGAGCACTAGTTGGAAAAGGGAATGGGAGAGTACACCGGATATCTATTATTTTTAAAAAAATATTTTTTTTCTTTTTAAAATAGAAAATCTAGGATATCCAAACACGTTTTAAGAAAAATAAAGTCGCCACTTGGTTTTTGAAAAAAAAAAAAGCTATGGGTCTTTTTTAAAAGTGTAACCAGAGAAAAAGAGAGTTTATGGGCTAAGGTACAAAAAGAAAAGGTGTTAGGTACCATTTTTACTCAACTGTGAGGTTGGCATCTACTTTTCAATGTTGGTTCTTGTTGTAAACCTTTTAAAGATAAAATATACAAAATGAGATGTTAAAGAAAATTCAAATAAAAGCAATCAAATAAGCAAAATCCTAACTATGAATCTAGGGTCATGCGATTTGATTATTATTTCTAGATATGCCACATATATCGTTTGAGCAAAGCAAAGCGGAAGACATTTGGCCAGAGCAGCCCTTACCCCACATACCCTCAGGGTTCAAACCTTGGGGTCTTCTCCATTTCCCACTTAACTACCAAAAAAAAAAAAGCGAAAGACATGCGACGAAAAGCTAAAATGAACAAATAAAAGCCTAAGGGTTGCGCAATAATATTTTTTTTGGGATAATTAATTGTAGTATAAAAAAAATAAAAAAATACAAGATTATAAGGAGCATACCCCAGGAAATTACATGAGTACCACTAGGAGCCTGCGTCCGCAATAATGTTTTTGTCCCTAACATGCTATATTCAAGCTATACAGAATAAATAGAAGATGTTTAAATATTGTTTTCCATCTACTGGATGTATAGAAAAGTCACGGCGGTAGCAACAAATGTTGCGGTAGTGACAAAATAAGTCACAAAACTCGCGGCTATGACATATATAGGGTTACCACAAGAATGAAAATGCAGAACATTGTGGCCGTGACAAATAAATGTTGCGGCCAAGGTATTTTAGGGTCCAAAAAGGGGTATTTAACATACAAAGTCCAAAACGAACTCAAATATGTGGGATATTCAAGACAGAGACCATAACCTATTAGATCTAGGTTAGATCTACCATCCTTGACCCCTTTACAGAAGCACTATTTCTAAAAATAGTATGCACAAAATACTAAAACAAATAACAAAATGCTTAAAATACAGTTTTCATATCACTGACTTCACGAAACCTCACGGCCTCAGCAAAGGAATGTGGCGGTCATAATAAATATAAAGGAAAAGATATGGCCGTATGAAAATAAATGGCGGCCGTTACTGTTAGTTAGGACAAAACATACGGCCATGATATCCGAAGATCGCGGCTGTCATATTTTTAAAACCACAGACACTAAACATGAAGGAATGGAACATACATAATGGAGACCATAACCTATTTGATCTAGGTCAAATCTACCATCTACTTTCCTCAACAATAACATGGACCACAACACAGAATATACAATAAAACCTTAAAATAAAGGAATAACAGAGTTTAAGAAAATGGTTTTCATGCTTTTGGCCTTACGAAAAGATCACAGCCGTAACAGCATGACGTTGTGGTTGTGACAAAAGGAGAGAAAAAGGTTACGACCAATAATAGATAATCAGCAGCCATGACTGTAGATTTGACAAAACACGCGGCTATGACATGGGATGGTTATAGCCGTCATGTTTTTCTCTAAACCACAGAAGGTTCTTTTTGTGTTCAGTGTGCTAGTGATCGTAAAAACGAATTAGAAAATAACTATTTCGTATGAAACAGAAACTTATGTAAACAATGCTTATATTGAAATGAAGAACAAATAACTAATAAAAATAATGGAATCACCTGGGGTATGGCTCTTGTAAACATGTATACTTTTTTTTATGTTACAATTAATTACCCAAACGAAAAAATTAATGGAAACCTAATCCATGAGGCCCTTGAAAGAGATGGAATCAGGGTTTATAGAAGTGTCGTGTGTTCTTAAACTTACCTCGTATGAATATCCACTTGGAATGCTTTTTCGGATATAAGAATGGGATATCTCTAAGCGATACGAGCTTCAAGACCTCCCCAATGCAAGCAAGACTACGAATGGGGATTGGAATATATAAGATGGATATCGAAATATTAGGTGGGACTCAAAACCAGTAGAGTTTTATTATCCAGGTTTTCCTCTCCTTATTTCTAAAAAGTGACACCTATTTATAGGTAAGGTGGGTAACACAGACCTCATTTGAAATGCTGTCACTTGTCCGAGAAGGTGTCAAAGTGGTGGCCGCAACCTTTTTACTTTTGTACAATGCTGACCGCTACCTTTATGGCAATGAAAAGGACAACCGTGACTTTCAAAAGTCGCAGCTAGGCTCAGAGTTTTTAAAAAAAGTTAGGGATGTGAAAAAGGAAGTCGTGGCCAGTTCTAGAGTTTTCAAAAAGGTAGTGGCCGTGAGAGTAAGGACACGATGTGCTTTAGGGTTTTTCAAAAAGGTAGTGGCTGTGAGGGTTGGATGTCGTACCCTGGAAGTTTTTAGGGATTTTCTTGGATTTTGAACTAAATTCCTGATTTTCCTTGCTAAGGAGTACTCACCTTTGAGCATAATTTCCTTATTTTCGTTATTAGGGCGTATTCGAGAAAGGTGCGTAAGATTCAATTTTGTCAAATTGGGGTGTCTACATTTGCCCCTCTTTGAAAGAGATTACAACAACTCGTGGTGCAAATAAATGTTAAAACTCCAAAGATAAACTGATTGAACAAGTCACCAATCTTAGGCTCAAACAAAACATGTAGGAAAGCGTGGTCGAACCTGAATTTTTATCGAGCTTTCTACGTACCCCTATTGTGAGGGATTAGACCGATCGTAGTTTGCGGGGGCAATACATATGATGCAAACAGGCTAATCATGATGCACGATAGATATGATATGATGAAAATAGGTACGATGTAAACATATAAAATTCAAGGTCACAATGTGGACCGAAAAACTATCGAGGAGCAGCTTAAGGTCATGAGGTAGACCAGTAAGATGTATATCATTTTTAGGTCATGAAAGGACCAATGAGTTAGTTTAGGGTCATGAGAAGGACCGAAGGGGTAAAGGGGCTACTTTTTAGGTTGTGCAAGGACTGACAAGTTAGTTTAAGGTCATGAAGAGGAGCAAAGATGTTAGGGTCAGTTTTAGGTCATGCAATGACCGATAAGTCAGTTTAAGGTTATGAGAAGGATCGAAGGATCAAAAAATGGCATTTTTAGGTCATACATGGACGACGAGTCAGTATGAGGTCATGAAGAGGGCCAAATATGTTGGGGATAATTTTAGGTCATGCGAGGACCAATGAGTCAGTTTCAGGTCATGAGGAGGGCTGGTTAGGCAATTATCAGTTTTAGGTCATAACAAGGATCGAATAGTCAGTTTAAGGTCATGAAGAGAATCGGAGGATTAGAAATGGGCATTTTTAGGTCATGCGAGAACTGATGAGTCAGTTTAAGGTCATGAGGAGAACCGAAGATATTAGGGGTAGTTTTAGGTCATGCAAGGACCTGATGAGTCAGTTTAAGGTCATGAGTAGTATTGGTTAGACAATTATCAATTTTAGGTCATGATGACATAGAGTCTTTGGGGCCACCAGAACATTTGAAAGCGGTTGAAAAAGGGTTTCTGGCTAACCAGAACCAAGATGAGAGTTGTCTATACTCAAGGAAAAAGCTTAAAAGGTGGGGGCACGTGGAAAAGTGGCACCCGTTACCTTCCATAATGGCAGCCTACACTATTGTGCCCTAGGATATTGATAGCCTGGTTATAAAAACTCAATTACAGAATTTAACCAAAACCCTAAGTAGAAGTAGTAATATGTGAGAAATAAGGTGAGATTGTAGGTGCAATATCCCTGTTCGTGTTAGGGTTTTCTCCAACGCTGGTGATGAAGACTGATTTTTTTGGCACGACGCAAGCCCCAGGTAGGGTTTCAACACACAGTGAGGGTCCGTCGAAGACACCTCTCGCCTGTGTGGCGCAGCAAACTCAGTCTGAGGGTGCTCAATGCAACCTTGCGCCGAGTGGACAAATTCCGGTGAGTGGACGAAATTCGACGAATTCGAACCTGTTCTCCTCGGAGACTCATATATTTAGCAAGATACAAGATGCCCAGGTTCAATTTGAACAAGTGCTCGAATATGAAATTGCTCTCTCGAAATCTGGGGTTAGCCCTATTCGAGCAAAGGTTTTCGACGACCTTCGCACCTATCTCGCTTTGCTGAGGGCTTTGAATTCGAGGAAACTCTCTAGTGTTTCTAAAATCGGTGGAGTAGAGGTGATTTCAAGTCTTTGACCTCCCGAGGATCTTCAGAGTATAGGTAATCAGGTGGTGTTCTGTAGAAATTCAGAGGGTAGCGCAGGTAAGCAGCTTGGAAGAGGTGCTCATGCTCTTCAGATATCGAATCTTTCGATCAGTGGTAGGGGTGGTGGTACCCCGCTTGCATCTACATCCGGGGGTGCTGAGAAGAACGGCGGTGTGGGTACCCCTGAGAAGTTTGTGAGTGAGCCTATTTTAGAGGTGGGTGATTCTCATCAGTTCGGCAGGGATAACTCCCGTGAATTCATCTTCAAGCCTCCTCTATCTAGAGGCAGGGGTGGCAGGCGATTTCCCTCTAGGGGAGGTGTCCAATTTGGTAACCAGCGTGAAGATGTGTCAAGAGGCCATCAAGGGGCTACGGTTGAAATTGGGGATGCAAGGCTGTGGATGCCTATGGCTGCCCAAAATGATTTGGCAGAGGCAAAAGGGAGTCTTGAGAATCCTGTTCATGTTGATAAGGTGCTGCCTGTCGCACAAAAGGTGTTTGATAAAATGTCCCAACCAAAATCCTGGGCTTCTTTACTTATTATGAATAGGAGCTTGTCTAGTTCTAATCTCGAATTTATGGAATCTAAGGACCCAAACCATCCTCAGATTATTAAAATTGCTAGTGATTTAGTCGATGCCAAGTCTTGGGAGCCATGCCTAGTGGGCTGTTTCTTGGATATAGGCCTCGCTTTTGGTTTGGTTAGAGCCACGACTAGGGTGTTGTGGGGGCAAGGGGGTTTGGTTGATGTCTATGGTACTGATAAAGGTTTCTACATCTTTAAGTTCTGCAGTATAGAAGCTATGGAGAAGATTTTGGATAAGGGGCCTTGGCATTTCTTGGGTAGACTCTTGATTCTGCGTCATTGGAAAAAGAGGCTCTCTCTAAAATTCCTATTTGGGTAAAATTTCATGAGTTACCCCTCGAATTTTGGAATTCTGCATGTCTGAGTAGAATAGCTAGTGCTGTTGGTATTCCTCTCTATCAGGATAAGGCGATGGATACAAAGCAACGCATCTCATATGCGCGGGTGTGTGTGGAAATCGATGTGACCAAGCCTTTGTTACATTCTATCTTGGTTCAATGTGAAGGGGATATTGTGGAAGTTAGTGATGAGTATCAAGGTCTACCATTGGTTTGCCCCAATTGTAAAGCGTTCGGTCATGATATTAGTCGATGCCAGAATAAGCCTGTAGAGTGTTACGATGATTGGACTCCAGTCGGTCAAGGGAAGAAGGCCACCAGCAGTGCTGGCAAAGTTACGCGGAAAGGAGCTAATATCAAGGTGGTTGATGGGACTACGGCTGTTGATGTTGGAGTGAAGGCAACAAAACCCGCAGATGCGGGTAATAGGGAGCAAGAGGCGGATGGTTCTTTGATGAAGTATGAAGCTCACCCCTCACATGTGGATGCGGGTGATTGTGAGATGCTTAGAAATAATGCAGCTTCTATGGAATTTTCAAATTCAGCAGAGATGGGTGATAGGGAGCAAGTGGCATATGTAACCCCTACTTCAAATCCCTTCTACATGCTTGTGCGTAAGAAAAAGAAAAAGAAACAACGGTCCCAAGCCCTTTCGGATGGTGAGTATGAAGCTTCTCTTTCTCCATCTCAACAGAAGGCGGGGAGCATGCAGTCTAAGTCGTCTAGTGGTAAGAAAAAGAAGAAACCGTCTCTTGGTCATTTAAGTTAGTAGTTCTTTCAAGTAGGGTTGTATGTGATTTTTTGTTTGGATAGCAATTCTCCCCCGCATCCATGTGGGGGGTTTGTGGTTTATGTTGCTTAGTTTTCTTGTTTTGTTTGGTTAGTGATGTAACTCCTGGGGTATGCCCCTTGGATTCATGTACATTTTTCTTTTCTTTTTTATGCTACAATTAATTACTCAAAAAAAAAAACTTGCGGCCGTGGGAAACACTTGGGGAAATGTTACGGCTATTAAAAAGAAAAGTGGCATCTCGGGCTAGGTTGTTGCGGCCATGACTTTTAAAGGATTTGGACCTCACAGCTGCGAGGTCGATGACATAACATAAGTATGGAATAGTTCGAAATCTCCATTCGCGCAAACGTATCGGGCTCTCTCTTCTTTGACTCTCTCATCTTTCATCTCTCGTCTCCCTCATTCTCTGGCTTCTATAAGCTTTCTTGGCCCTCTCTTGCTATGTGAATGTTCTCCTTGTCCCTCCTTCCGCTCTTGTATACCATGGTGGGGCCCTTTAAGTTTACTGGCGACGAGGCCAGAGGTAGTAGAGGTGGTGGTGGTATTGGAACTGACGATGGTGGCAGCGGTACGAGTGTCGGCCAAGGGGGCAGCGATGGTGGTGTGGTAGAGGGCTGCGACGTTGAGGAGGCATGGGTGGTGATGGAGGCGCGACTAGGGTGGCTGCAGGTGGAGGAGATGGTGGTGACGTAGAGGGCGGCGGCGTTCCCGGGATGCCGGAGCTTTTCAACCCTGAGACCTACTACTTGGTCAACCACCAGTTGCGGAGGTCGGCCATGAAGTGCTTCACCATTCCCAGCGTGATTGTGGAGCGTGAGATTCTCCTACGGCGCCGCAAGGATCACCTCTTGACAAGGAACCTCGAGGTAAATCAAGATTTGAACTTTGTGAATATGCGCATTATTTGAGTTTTGAATTTGGTCTACTTTTGAGGCTTTGAATTTTGTTTGATATTGAATTGCATTGAACTTGATTTGAATATTGGATTGTATCGAACATTTGAATTGAGTTGAATCGGAGTTTTGGATTGAACTTGAATTGGAGTTGAATCAAAACTTGGATTTGGGATTTTGGATTGGAACATGGATTTAATTAGGTTAGATGTGACACCCCGTTCCCTGGCAATGTCAGGACATATGTAACTATAAATAAGGGACATATTATAGGCGAACATTAATAATTATATATGATAATTAATACATCATTAATGGTTCATAATTTGTTCCAAATACTTAATGATTATTGTCATCCAAAAAATTTAACAAAAGTTACATCATGTCCGTGAAAAATTGAATAAAAGATCCAAAAAGTAGACATCCTACGTCTTCAAGCTGCGTCGTTAGGGTTAACTAGCTCCTGCCACTCTCCCTCTTTTTCGTAGTCTTCTTCCTCAACGAACACGCCTTCCTAAAAAGGTCATTCTTCTTTACCTGTGGTACGAATGCCATGAGCCGAAACCCAGAAGCAAATTCCCTAAACCGTCTAACAAACTCACAATAAAATATCCTACAATACATATCATATAATACCCAATACAATTTTAAGGCCAAATAGACAGATAATTTAACGTTTTCAACAGGGTAAGCATATGTAAGAACAATTGTGTAAGTGCGTGATGCAGATGAATGCAATGCAGTTGCCCAACCCGATTATAAATCAACCAATCAAATTTTGAGTAACACCATTACGTTCCCGTATGTTAAGCTCCCGTACACCAACGTTCCCGATCACGACAGCGTGTAGCGGACTTTCGACTCAAGACGTGGCACGGCTTAGGACATAATACAGCTCAGGACGTATATAACCCAAAGCCAATCATACCCAACATGATAATCCGAATGGCACCATTACGTTCCCGTACGTTAAGTTCCCGTTCGTCAGTGTTCCCGATCACAACGGCGTATAGCGACTGTTCGGCCCAAGATGTGTACGGCTCAGGACGTAACATGGCTCAGGACGTTCATGGCACCATTGCGTTCCCGTACGTCAGGTTCCCGTTCGTCAGCGTTCCCGATCACTGCGGCATATAGCGGCAGTTTGGCTCAAGACGTGATACGGCTCAAGACGTAACACGGCTCAGGACGCACATGGCCCAAAGTCTACATATCATTATAATAACCCGAATGGTACCACTATGTTCCCGTACGTTAGGTTCCCGTTCATCAGCGTTCCCGATCACTGCGGCATATAGCAACAGTACGACTCAAGACGTGATACGGTTCAGGACGTAACACAGCTCAGGATGTTACACGGCTCAAGACGTATATGGCCCGTTGTCAACACTCCCATCAACAAGGACTCTCTAATCATGATATTATTCCAAACCCTCCACCCTTATCCAATAATTTACACACAAAACCCAACCCAAAAGATGCCCAAAGTGTAATGCATTGATGCTTATGGTACAACAACTCATATCTTGAAGTACAACTTAACAATAGCATAGTATGAAACTAAGCATGGTATGACGTACAAACCAATATAGCATAAAGTACAAGTCTTTAAAGAAGAAGGTACAACTCACTAAAGTATAGAGTACAATCATGCGAAGCATAACCACAATTTAAGCGACATAAAATCGAATTCAGCGGTATGAGTTTATTTTATTAAAAGCATCATTTTCATACACTAATTACTCACAAAATTTATATAAAATTCACATACTCAAGTCTCATAAGTAACATCATTCAAACACTTAACAAATTTTAGGTACAAATTTTAATTGCTAATTTTAAATTTACGACACGTTCTGAAAATACTTATACATAGATTTAATTTCTGATATTTTAACACCAATTAGATAAAAATATTTTCTATAACTTTTATATTTATTACTAAGGTCAATTCCTAAGGTAAAAAGGTCATTTATTTTGTTTTAGTAAAAATCCTTCAGCACTTTACAGAGAAAATCTTAGGAATTGGGTCTCTGTTGGCCACGATTTTGGAGCATCAAATCAAGGGATCTAGGTATGAATTTTGGTGAGATTCTAGTTTAAGATTTTCTCTACAAGTTTCATGTTTTGAATTAGGGCAAGTTATTTGTAAAACGTTTGATATTTTGGCCAATTTATAAAGAGGGTTTAGTCAGCCTAAAAGGGGTCTGCAGAGTGTGTTTTTAACAGAGAATGTTTAAAACCTTTGGGATATCATCCGAGGGTATTTTGAGCTGATATTTTCTCAGTAACTATTTTAATATGTTAGCTACAAAGTTTATTTTTACCACTTCTGGATTTGGATTCTAAAAGGTTAGGTTTTAAGTCTCACACAAATGTGTGACAGAGAGGTCTGTTAGTCACTGAACCTTAACAGTGACTTTGGGAAGGCTTTTGACCTACGAAGACTTTGTAATTTTGGATCATTTTTGGTGGAAAGAAGGATAAATGTGTTCTCTACAAGTTTAATGTTTTGACCGAAGCTCGGTTCTCATTTTAACTTAGGGTTCTTAGGTCTGCAACTCAGAGTGGTCAAGATCTGACACTGTTTGGCAAAAATGAGATATCTGGAGTTCTACCATACGAAATTACTTCAAACCTATTTTGTATGAAATGTAACTCAAAACTATAGATTTGGACAGAAAATTTACTTTAAGACCATTTTCTACATTTAGTTATCATTATTTAAAGTAGGTGGCAGAAAGTGAGTAAGTCCAGAAAATCAGTCTACTTAGGATTTTGGTTGCTTAGCTTGTGTAGTGTGCATTCTTGATGTATTTTCTTTGCATGCATGTCTTAAACTCATATAAATCAAAACTCCAGAATACACACAAGCTAGAGAACTCAAAAACATACACATACAAGTACATGCAAAGCTTGTCTAAGCACAAACAGTTCCTAAACCACTCGTACAATGCTTTTTTGAGTTATTTTTGTTTCTTTCTTTTGGGGTTACTTATAGAGATGAATTGAGGGGTATATTAAGGGAGAATATCAGAGGGATTAGAGAGTTTACTTACTTGTTTTGATGCTCTAAGGTTGAAGAATGGTGGGCTTAGTTTTGTAGCTCACTCCTTAAACCTCCTAGCTTCTTCCTTCTTTCTTTTCTCCTTCTTTATTCTTCTTTTTCTCTCAACACTTGAAGAACACTCAAGGCTCACAAAATTAGGTATTCTCTCTCTAGTATGGGCCAAATACATGAAGGAGATGGGGTGTGTTTGGCCTTTGTCTTATAGGAGAAGAGTGGGTGGTGGATTAATTATGAATGT
>JAOTRH010054338.1:0-52101 GCA_034768845.1 Heliamphora exappendiculata
GTAAAATATTTTACTTATCTTTCATTGTTTGGTTGATAATACTTATGAAAAATATTTTTTTTAGTAAAATATTTTATTTCATTAGATCAAATTTGACTTAAAAAAATTAATTTGTAAATTAATTTTAAAATTGAACATTTGCACACTTTCATCCCATTTCTTCACTAAATCTTTTTCATTGAAAATGTTTTTCAAATATTTTTTAAATGTTAACCAAATACTAAAAAATATAAGTAAAAAAATTTATTTTTATAAAATTATTTTCCACGTAAAATATTTTCCACACGGAGCCTAAATCTCTCTCTTATTTATCATGCTATTAATATTAAGCCTTTCTTGTGTCCCAACTAAAAGCTTTGATTTTTATCATATTTGTGGATCAAAGAACTCATTCCATGATGTATATTTTTTAAAACAAATAACAAAAACTCAAAAATTGAGTCATAATTACCGACGTCTGATGTTCCGTCTCTTACATTTATCCTCGCATTTCTAATTAAAATCAACTTACAAAAACGAGTAAAATTATCAGAATTACATTCACCTTTTTTCTTCCATATTTTAGTTAAAAGCTATGTTTTATATTTCATGAAAAAATGTTGTCTTTATGTCTTGCTTAGTTAAATATAAACAAATATGTTTATTTTGTACTAAAAAATATAAACATTTTGTTTATTGGAGAATTCTTTTTTCTTCCTTAGATCCTTTTGTTAGCAGGATTCTAGTTCTGCTCTGCTTCATCCATAAAACATAGAAAATAATTATGATTACTACTAATAACTTAAACTTAAATTTTATAAATTTATTTATTTTAGTTATTGGATCCCTAATTCGTCCAAAAAACACAATTTTGTGCATGAACACTGATGCATGATATTTAATTACACAACTTTAGGTAGATTATATCTTATAACAACTAACTCACCATGCATCCAAAACCCTAACCCACACAAAGAATAAAATTTTCACCATAAAGAGTTCAACAATACGTCATAAAATACTTTAAATCCAAATTATTATTAGTACGTATCTCAAACTTAGTCTTTATGATCACTTCAAAGACACAAATTCTCATTCTATGTTTTTATCCTCGTTGGCAATCTTTAATGGACACAGTACAATTCATTAGCTTGTATAAGATATATAATCTCGAAATCTCGTAACTTTTAATGGAATAGTATAATTCATTAGCTTGTATAAGATATATAATCTCGAAACCTCGTAACGAGAATATAAAAAAAAATGTCTAAATTACTGCTGATAATGGACACAGTACATTTCTTGAACTCTTTAATCAGGGATTTGATTTTCCCTCTGATGCTCTCATGTTGCTCCACCATTATCTCTGCGCTTTCTTGCGCAGCAAGGTAGCCTTCCAGCTCCGGAAAATCTCCCTTCTTTGTCCTTCCCATGCTCACCAGACGACGCCCCTTGCTCTTCGTTTCCTTGTACCCATTTCCAAACAACCACCTTCCCGACATCTCTCTCTACGTCTCTCTTTTTCTCTCTCCAATCTTGGTTGCAGATATAGAGTAATTAGTCGGTTGTACGTAATTTTTAAAATTTAATTATGTAGTTAAAAATATTTTAAATATAATAATAGTGGTTCAATTCATAATTATGAATACCGTATTTGAATTATGAGACACCTAATCCAAATGCCCGCAACCCAGGTTTTTGAGACACCTGTGTTTTTTTTTTTTTTTTCTAAATAGATAATTTAAAAAATTGTTCAATATTTCCGACATTTTTAGTTCTTGTTAACAAGAAAGTCAAAAAAAAAAATGAATTGGGGGAGTTAAAACAATTTTTAAAAAATGATATTGTTTTCGTTTGATCGTTTTCCAACTATGATAAGGACTCGGGAGAGAATTAGTTAAAAATTATAATTTAATTTTTTATTTAATCTAGTGAAAAATTTAAAGAAAATATTTAATTAGGTATGATTTTAGTTTTTTAGTTATGATTTCTAATTCTAAATTGCTAAATACGGTTTTGCTGCTTGAAACTATAAATTTACAACTGTAACAAATATTTATAATTTCGTAATCTTAGCTTGTGTTTGGGCCTTGCTTTTTTAGTAAGATTTTTTATTTTTTGATTTTTTGTAAAAAAATAAATGTGAAAAAAACTAATTAATTATAATGAAAAACCAAACAAATAAATTTCTTAAAAAATTTTTAAACAAAAAGTCATTATAAAAAACTAAACCAAATATAGGCTCAGCTATACCAATCACTGCACCAAAATTTCTTAAAGTTTAAAAGAGTAAGAAAGTTCAACACTTTGACAAAAACACACCAAAAGTTCAGAAAAAATAAAAAATGAAAAAATAATAAATAAAAAATAAATATTACTTTACAGATAGCCAATTGAGAATATGGGCTCAGAAAAAATAAGGCCTCAATGTGTTGGCTAGTCAAATTTGGGGTGTTTTACTCTATAGTTGCAAATTTGGGCTTGAGAATTTATTTGCTATCGAACCAATTAAAAAAGTTATTTCTATTCAAACTAAAAGTGAACTTTTTCTCCTTCAAATAAAAATTAAGGTGAAGCAGCAAATTTAAAAGACGAGTCTGCATGATTAAACAAATTTATTTTGTAAGTTCGTTATTTCGAGTAAATTTTGCAACTCTCATTAATGCTCCCATGACTTTGCAACGCCACTATCATTAATGCTTCTAAACTTCGCTAAAAGCATGACACGTGTAGATTTAGCATAAAAAAAAACATAGTATGTGTAGGGTTAGCATCAGTCGTGATGCGAACATGGGCCCAGCCCACTCAAAATGATTCATTCGTTTTAGAAGCCCATGAACTTAATCTCAGATCTATTTCGTGTTAGATTCGTCTTCACTCAAAATTAATTTTAAGATTAAGAAAATAATGAGAAAAAAAATTAAATAATTTTCCAAGATTATCGGTGGCCAGTCAAAGCTTTGGATCCTCTGCCAGACAAGTCATCTAACCAGTCAACTAGCGAACCACAACCTCTTGGCTTCTTCGGAGTCCACGAATTGATGGTCAAAATAAGATGGTGGAATTAATTGTAGCTACCAAACGAATAAATAATACAAGATTAGTTATATATATATATATATATATATATTTATATATATATAATGTTATGTTGCGCAGAAAGTGGCATGATACTTTAGTTCTGAAATTTTTTTTATTTTTATTTTAATATATTAAATGTTAGTTGTGGTTTCAAAAATTGTTACATGTTCAACAAATCTTCACTTGTGGAAGTCTATGATTCAAAAATTAGGTATCTCTTTGTCCTAATATAGTAGTCTTCAAGAACAATTTTTAAATTTTTTTTGTTGGAAAAATCAAAGGAAATATTTGTCCTAACGAGTCTTTCAATGTTTTAGTAAAACGAAAAGGGTGCCAAATCATTCATTTTTTCTTTTTTTTTTTGTTTTTAATAACGAAAGAATTATCTCAAGATAGAACTTTTTAGATCTACTCTTAAAACGTAAATTTTTGTATACATGTAATCATCCGTAAACTAAATGTATTAATTAAATCAGGGCGCTTCCAGCAGAAATTGAGTATAAGACATCCGAGTTTACGGTTGGTCCCAGTGATAATTTTAAATCACTAAACTACTCAGACGAGTTTCTTTTCTTATTTTTTTTGGGAGCAACTATATCTAAAATCATAGTATTGTCTAGGTGTTATTTTATGTTGGTTTTTTTATATATTTATAATGAATTAATTTTTTTATATATATTTTAATCAAAAATTTTAACTTCTTGAACTATTCTCATTAAGTAGGAACCCAAAAAAAGTAACAAGTTTTTACTAAATAAAACAAAAAATATAGAAAAGAAAAAAAATCAAATTAGATAGACTTATGCTCTTTTTTGTCGTTATTATACTTTTAAAGATATTCTTAATTTCTTTTAATTTTTTTATTTCTATTATTAATACGAATTAAAAAAGTAAAAATATATTATTAAAATATAAATAAGATAAACAAAAAAAAAACAAAAAAGGGGTGTGTGTGTGTGTTTTTTTTTTATAAAAAAAAAAAAGTTGGTTTATGAATGTGTTGAAAACCATGACAGTAAATTGATGGTTTACGAATCAAAACCTTGGGCTTCTACAGTGTATTTGGGCTTAGATTTGTCTAGATCTTGGTAAATCAATTATCATACAATGGGTAAAATTGTAATTATCATTAGACTTTGACAAGACACCTTCACCTTTAACAACACTTGGATGGGCAGTCTCCAACTTCTTAAAAAGTAATATTAGGATAATAATATTTAATGAATAAATTTGAATATAATATGAAATAATATTTTATACGTGGTATTTATGTTATTTTATAAATTTATTATTTATATGAGCTCTTATATTATATGGTATTTAAATATAATAACTAAAATATAATTATTAATTACTTTAAAAGAAAAAAAACATAGTCATCATACAACTTGGTGTATCAAAGGTGTAGTTGAAAAGGAATTTGTTAATAGTCAAGACAATAATGATATTTTGGCCCAATTTGGACATATTATGCAAGAAACATGTCTCAAAAAAATAAAATTTTAATCTTTTTCGACTTTATATACTTTTAAGAAAGATAATTAAGAACCGCATCACCTGACTTAATTGATAAAAGAAGTAGAATTTCAGCAGACATAGTGAATGAAATTTTTTTTAATAATTTTTAAATTGATCTAAGAAAAAGAGAACGTTATCTTGAATGGTGCTAGAGCTTTTTTACTTTTTAATAATAATAATAATAATAATAATATAATCATGGTAGCATTATTGACCCTTAAATACCAAATGTGTACGTCTCAAAGATTTCTGGCCAGCAGAAAATTCAAAAGCAAAGGAAGAAGCCAAGGCCTTTCCAAGTTTAAAAATTAGCTATTTGAGATTATTTTATTAGTTTTTATACAAAATAACATATATATAGGATGTGTTTTCAATATCCTTATGATTATTCTTGACTAATACAGATTTGTTAATGTTTTTTTTTAATTATTATATTTAGGAATCTTGACTGTGAAATCTTAAAATAACCTAATATTTATTTGACCTATACACTCAAGTATGAAATTTTTTAAGGTATTTAAGAGCCAAAATTCCCCATTTGTAAGTCAAAATTGTATATATAGAAATTGAGCAGCTAAGTGGTGTCTAATCACTTATCTAAGCAACACAAAACTTATAAAAAAAAAAAAAAAATTCATCCTGGTTAGGAAAAGCCAAGATTAATAAAATCTGGCTTTATTAGGTTATTTGATAGTGTTGGCCATCTCAGTAGTCGTGATTCAATTGCTCGTGTTCAGAAAAATTAGTAATTCGATAGTATTGATCTTCTCTATAATCGTGATTCAATTGCTCGTGTTTAGAAAAATTATCTTTGTTTTATTTTAATGATATGAACCGATCATTTTATAGGATTTGATAAGTAAATCATGCATACAAAAAAATTGAATCAGCATATATAGGTTTCGACTATGCTAATTGTGTAATTAGAGAAAATTTATTTATTTTTAACTAATGAATGTTAAAAATGATTTTGAGATTAAATCTTTTTAAGACAAATGTAATCCAATCATATTGGTATTTCATTGTATGAATGATTCCCTCAATGAACCTTACAAGTTAATGGCTCAAATTATTAAATTAGCGTACAGTAGAGCCCTAACAAAAATGGCGGAGCTAGCTCAAAGGGGTAGGTGCCTCCAAATTCTATTTATTTATATTTTTATTTATGAAAAATAAAACATACTTTTAAGAAATTATATTCGTGTCCCTTCTAATTATGAAAAGATCTTTTATTTTTTATTTTAAAATAAAAAATTGCAATTACTGACTTTAAATAATTTATTTTTGATATATATAAGTGATTTGTGTGTTCAATAACCAAATTATGCTAAAATTATATTTTTAAATTTTTTCTGAGTTTTTTTACAAAGATTAATATTTTTTATTGATCGTCTGAAAAGTTACAATTTCAATGATTTGTGGAGTCTCAAGGCTTGTTTAATAAGAAGTAATATTATTCCTTTTTTTTTTTTGAATAAATCCAAACATGTCCCTATCTCATATAATATTCCTTCATCCATCTTTTCTCTTTCTCTTTGTAGACGAAATTCATAGTTCTCGATTTTGGATAAATATAAAATTTTGTTTTTTGTTTATTATTTATTATTTATTATTTTAATCAATAGATCGCATCTACGACTATTTTCTCTTCTCATTTGACATTTGTGTTGAGATGTGAAGAAAAATTCAGATTTGGGTTAGACTGATCGATCGGTGGTTTATACCGATCGATCAGTCATCTTTGCAGGTGAGAAACAGAGAGCAGTGTAAGACTACTTGATAGACCGATCGATCTGTCTTTAGACCGATCGATTCTTCTATGAGACCGATCGATCGGTTTGTGCGAGAATGACTTTATAAGCTGCTAGGGTTGCAGCTGCCGGGGGTTGGAGTTTTATGTTTTAACTTCTGTTCTTTTGTAAACTCTTTCCCAGACTTTCTTCTTTTGTAACCTCCATTCAATAGTGAAGCGTGTGATCCCGTGGACGTAGACACAACTTATCGAACCACGTAAATCTTGTATTTGTGCGTGCAATTGTCTCTCTTTCTCTCCCCTTCGTTGTTTATTCTGTGCTTGTGTGATTCCAATTGATCTTGGGTAGAATTAGTTATCGTGTTCTAATCCCCAACAACTGGTATCAGACCTTGGTTCGGAGGTTGAAGATCACGACATGGCAGACAACGGGAAGATTAAGATCGAGAAGTTCAACGGTTCAAACTTTACCATTTGGAGGATGTAGATCGAGGATGTTCTGTATCAGAAGGACTTGTGTTCAACCGCTGTTTAGGAAAAGCCGGAGAAGATGACACATACCGAGTGGGAGATATTAGATCGAAAGGCTTTGGGGACCGTGCGACTCAGTCTCGCACCATCGGTGATCTCCAATATCGCAAAAGAGAAGACGACGACAGGCTACTGGCGGCGTTGGAAAAGATGCATGATCAGCCCTCTGCATCAAATAAGCTAGATCTGATGAAGAGGCTATTCAATCTAAGGATGGTGGACGATGTTATTATAACGGAGCATCTCAACGAGTTCAACTCCATTGTAAACCAGTTGGAGTTAGTTGGGATCAATTTTGATGATGAGGTTAGAGCCTTAGCTCTCTTGTCTAGCTTACCAGAAAGCTGGAGCGGCTTGGTTGTCGCAGTTAGCAACTTCTTGTCCAAGTTAAAGTTGGAGGAGGCTGTAGATTTCATCTTTGGAGAGGAATCACGCCGCAGATCAACGGGTGAAGGATCAACATCAGGGTCAGTGTTGAACGCCGATGGTAGAGGGAGAAAGACAGATAGGAAGAATCAAAGGGACCAAGGAAACCACATATCCAAATCACGGGGTAAATTGCAGACTCGAAAGAAGTCAGCTGGATGTTGAAACTGTTGACAGAAAGGTCATCTCAAAAGGGACTGTAAAGCTCCGAGGAAGCAGCGCGACAACACAAATCAAGGTGGTAAGGAAACTGCTAATGTTTCTGATAAGGAAAATACAGATGTTTTGATTTGTGCATTGGATTGTCGAATTGAATCGTGGATTGTTGACTCGGGAGCATCATTCCATGCCACTCCCCGCATGGATATACTTCACGGGTATGTGAAGGGAAATTTTGGGAAAGTCTATCTGGGAGACGACGAGGCTTACAGTATAGTTGGAAAGGGTAAAGTACATATCATACTGGCCAACAGTACAGTACTTAAGCGAAAAGACGTTAGACACGTGCTAAGTTTAACAAGGAATTTGATCTCAGTAGGTCAATTGTCAGAATCTGGAATTGTGACGACATTTGGGGGAGACTCCTGGAAGATGAGTAAATAGTCATTAGTTTTGGCTTAAGGGAAGAAGGAGGGTACATTGTATGTATCCTCGGGTTCTTATCGTAGCATAATAGTGATAGCATCAAAAGGAGACACCAGCACGTGACATAGGCGTCTCGGTCATATGAGTGAAAAGGGGATGAGAGTTTTGGCACAGAAAGGGAAGCTACCAGTTATTGAATTAGTGGATTTGGAATTCTGTGAAGATTGCGTCTTCGGGAAATAGGAAAAGGTCAGCTTTACAAAGCAGGTGCAGACTCCAAAATCGGATAGATTGGAGCTGGTGCATACAGATGTATGTGGACCTATTCAGGTACCCTCTATCGGTGGCTCAAGATATTTTGTAACTTTCATTGATGATGCTACCAGAAAGTTATGGGTTTACTTTTGTAAGAACAAATCAAATGTGTTTAGGATTTTCAAGAACTGGAAGGCATTCATGGAAAATGAGATAGGTCTGAAACTGAAGTGTCTGAAGTCTAAAAACGGCGACGAGTACTCTAGTAGGGAATTTGAAGATTATTGTGCAGCTAATGGAATCAGGAGACTGAAAACTGTTCTGATGAAGCCGAGACAGAACGCATGAATAGGACGATCATGAAGCGTGCCCAGAGCACGAGGTTACGTGCGAGTTTGCCAAAGCAGCTCTGGGCAGACACAGTGAACGCAACGGCATACTTGATTAACAGGAGGCCTTCAGTTGCACTGAATTGTGATTTGCCAGAAGAAGCTTGGACTGGAAAAGAGGTAAAGCTTTCCCATTTATGCATTTTTGGTTGCATAGCCTATGTGCATGTTGAGTCATAGAACAGGGGGAAGTTAGACCCCAAGTTTCGAAAATGTGTGTTTGTGGGCTATGGTACAGATAGCTACAGTTATAGGCTGTGGGATTCAGAAAGCAAAAAAGTAGTGAGGAGTGTGGATGTGGTTTTCAACGAGTTTGTTTTGTATAAAAATAGATAAGATCAGAAGGATGAGATAGTAGATGAGTCAGACTATGCTGAGTTTGAGAGATCATCTAGCAAAGGCTTGGAACCTCAGAATGTGAACGGACAGCCAACTCCATAGTCAGAACCACAGACTCCCATAATCAGGAGGTCTACTAGAGTCAGCAGACCTACAGTTAGATACTCACCTTCATTGCATTACCTGTTGTTGACAGACAATGGTGAATTGAAATGCTTTGAAGAGGCTTTGTAGACAGAGGAAAATGGCGAGTGGGAGCATGCAATGGATGAAGAGATGCAATCTCTATTATCCAATAAGACTTGGGATCTGATTTAGTTGCCCAAGGGTAAGTCAGCACTGCAGAACAAGTGGGCCTACAGGCTGAAAGAAGAAGCTGATGGTAGCAAGCGGTATAAGGCCAGGCTGGTAGTCAAGAAATTTCAGCAGAAGCCGAGAAATGACTACACAGAGATATTTTCACCAGTTATGAAAATATTCACCAACAGGGCTATTCTGAGTATAATGGCTACAGAAGACTTGCATCTGGAGTAGCTAGGTGTCAAGACAGCTTTTCTCCACGGTGACCTGGAGGAAGAAATCTATATGCGGCAGCCACAGGAATATTCAGTTAAAGGGAAGGAGAACATGGTGTTCAGGCCGAAGAAAAGCTTGTATGAACTGAAACAAGATCCTAGGCAGTGGTACAAGCGGTTTAACAACTTTATGGCAAATACAGGGTTCAGCAGATGCCATGGTGACCATTGCTGCTATATCAAAAGGTTTGACAACTCGTATGTGATTCTTTTACTGTACGTAGATGACATGCTGATTGCAGGCTCTAACATGAATGAGATTGTGAATCTCAAGGCATAACTGTCCCAGGAATTCGCTATGAAGGATTTAGGAGAAGCCAAGCGGATACTCGCGATGAAGATCAACAGGGACAGAAAGAGTCGGAAGTTAAGACTTTCGCAGTTGGAGTATGTTTAAAAGGTCCTGCAGCGTTTCAACATGGAATGTGCTAAACCAGTTAGCACACATTTGGGAAGTTAATTCAGACTCTCAAAGGAACAGGGAGCTGTCATAGATGAAGACAGGAACTACATGGCAAAGGTACCGTACGCATCAGCCGTAGTAGCTTGATGTATGCTATGACTTGCATGAGGCCGGATATTGCCCATGCAGTGGAAGTTGTCAGCAGATTCATGTTAAATTCGGGTAAGGAACACTGGGAAGCAGTGAAGTGGATTCTGAGGTATCTCAGGGGTACCATGGGATATGCTTTGTGTTACGAGGGCTCGGGGATTCAGCTAAAAGGGTTCATGGATTTAGACCCAGCTGGGGACATTGACAGCTGAAAAAGTACAACATGGTAAGTGTTTACCCTGGGTAGTGCAGCAATAAGCTGAGTTTCCAGATTACAAAAGATAGTGACAATCTCTACCACCGAGGCAGAATATGCCGCAGCCACTGAAGCGTGTAAAGAGCGAATTTGGCTAAAGGGTTTCTTGAAGGAATTGGGAAGAGGTCAGAACATGTGTCAGTTATATAGCGACAGTCAGAGTGCTATACACTTGACAAAGAACTCGGCATTCCATTCAAGGACCAAACATATTGATATTAAGTATCATTTTATTCGGTCTCATCTAGAAGATGGGCAGTTCAATTTGGAGAAAGTTCATACGAACGAGAATCCTGCAGACATGTTCACAAAGGTTGTGACAGTGGAGAAGCTGATGCACAGTTCAGCTTCTGTTGGTCTTCAGGGATAGAGGACAGGAGGTTGGGTCACACAGGTTTGAGTGGTTGTGTTGGTGGTCTCAAGGTGTTGATGAAGCTTGTGGAATTTCTCAAGTCTTGGAGTGGTTTTACTTTAAATGGGAGAATTGTTGAGATGTGAAGAAAAACCCAGATTTGGGTTAGACCGATCGATCGGTCATCTTTGCAGGTGAGAAACAAAGAGCAGTGTAAGACCACTTGATGGACCGATCGATCCGTCTTTTGACTGATCGATCCGTCTATAAGACCGATCGATCGGTCTGTGTGAGAATGACTTTATAAGCTGCTAGGGTTGCAGCCGTTGGGGGTTGGAGTTTTATGTTTTAACTTCTGGTCTTTTGTAAACTCTCTCCCAGACTCTCTTCTTCTTTTGTAACCTTCATTCAATAGTAAAGTGTGTGATCCCATGAACGTAAGCGCAACTTGCCGAACCACGTAAATCTTGTGTTTGTTCGTGCGATTGTCTCTCTTTCTCGCCCCTTCGTTGTTTATTCCGTATTTGTGTGATTCCGATTGATCTTGGGTGGGATTAGTTATCGCGTTCTAATCCCCAATAATCTGCATTTTCACGCATTTCATTTCACGGTCTTTTTCTTTTAGTGCTTTAACCCAAAGCGATAGCTTCTAGCTAGTTCAGTGGATAAGATAGCTGCGCTCCAGCTTGTCAGCCCAAAGGCTTTTTATTTTGATTTTGATAATTTTCACAATTTATTTTTTAAGAATAAACGTTTTAAATAGATAATATTTTATATTTTTAAAATAAAAGTGTTAACACATTTTGAACAATTAAGTTGACACCTTAAGCCCCAAAAAATGACTTAACTCTCAAAAGGATTAAAACACTCACATATTCTTATTTAAGAATATTTTGTATTGAACTCAATTGAAAAATAAGTCCAACACTTTTAAGGCAAAGTATACTTGAGTCTCATTAAGTGTGTCAATACCCATTGATCAAATGGTTTGACACTCTAATATTTTTATGAAGTTGATCTTCAGGTATCAAAATATTAGTGTCAACACAAACAAGTTTTGTGTCAACATAAAAGAGTCGAAGCTCTCATGACTCAAAAAGAGTCGACGCAAATCAAATTTGTGTCGACACAAAAGTGATTCTCACTTTTGGTATCCAAAAATTTGGGTTGACACAAATAAAAATTGTGTCGACACAAAACAACCGAGATTACCTGCAAGTTTTGAGGTGTCGACACTAATTGAAGATGAGTCGACATAAAAGTCCCGAGGCTGTCTGAAGAATTTTTGGTGTCGACACCAAAGACCTCAAGTGTCAACACATATAAACCAAGACTTTCTGCAAATTTTAGTATCGACACCAAAGAAGACATGAGTCGACACAAAGTGTCTCCTCCCGAATTCTAAAATACTTTTGAGTCGACACCAACTGAAGATGAGTCGACATAAAAGAACCGAGGCTTCTTGCAGAAATTAGTGTCGACACCAAAGACAAGTTGAGTCAACACAAAGTGCCTCCTCCGGATGCTGAAATTTCAAACGAGTCGACACCATATCCAAATGTGTCGACACCATGATGTTAGCAAGGTGGCTTGCAGAAATTGTGTCAACCCATCAGAATATTTGTATCAACCCAACCACTTAAGGGATCCTGCCCAAGACATTTTATGTCGACACCAAAGACATTTGTGTCGACCCCTGCGACAAAAATTCAAACTCGCGACATATCTCAACGACTGAATTTTTGACATTTATTGCTCCCACCTATCTCTAACAGTCATGACTGCACAAGAGCTTATATAAGGAGTAACTTCTCAGTATTTACCATGACCGGAGACCTACATTTACTATTCTATTGCTTGAATCAAACTCAGAAATCTCAAGCTCTCATTTATTGCTTAATCTCCCGCTCTTGGTCCTCATCTCTATTTACTTTCTTATTTATTGTATATCATTTCTGTAAAGAGAGTGAGTGTTTCTCATTAATACTCTTTATTTATTGTATTCTGTATAGTAAAAATACTCAAGGAAGAACTTGAGGAGTGGACGTAGGCTTAGAAAAAGCCGAACTACTATAAATTCTTAGTGTCCGGTTCTATCTCTCTATCCCTAATCTTTTAATTTTTGCATTGTTTCAATATTTGATTATCTTGTTTTATTTGTTTGCAATATTTAAAAAATTTTGAAATTTTTTTTAAATTGTTATTTATTTTTCAAAGACCTAATTCACCTCCCATCTTTGGTTTCCTAGAACTAATGCAGCTCACTCAAGAATTGGGCGACAGTGGTACACCAAAAAACTCATTCTGATCTTGAACGTAGTACATTGGAATCCTGAAGTACCACAACGAATGCTACCGTGAGTCCACCTGTGGTGCGATAAGGCACCCTGTTGTGCTAGCAACCAACTCTGGGGTGTTAGCTTAGTTATCCTCATCAAGCTACTTACTTGTTGTCAAGCTTCCCAACTGGTAGACGGTTCCTTCTCCTCACAGATTAATGAAGAATGGAGAAAGTTGTTAATTCTTCTGAAGAACCAGAAGTGAAGTGCTATGCCGGGGCGGGGGGACAGGAAAAGAAACGACTCCGAAGAAAGAAATTGGGGTTTAAAGTCATCTTATAGGATTGATATGCCCGATCACTGGATTAGGCCTAGGGATGTCAATTTCTCTCACCACCGATAATAAAACGAGGTGAGGACGGTATTTGTATTTTTTCTTGTCTCACCGCTGATAATAAACAGAATGGGGACAATATTTGTTTTTGGCCCTACTCCCAATTATATGAAATAAATACTTTTAAATATAAATACATGTATAAAATATTTATTTTATAAATAGGGGCATTTAGCAAAAGGTTCCACTTTTTAGACTTGTTTAGAGTTAAGTCCTATTTTAAAAATTATATTTTAATAAGTCTCATTTGAATATAAAATTCTTAAAATACCCTTAATGAAAATAGAGAGAGTGAAAGAAGAGAGAAAGCACATTAATGCAATTAGTTTATAATTTTAAATTTTAAAATTGTATAATTATCAGTATATATTTTTATTTTTAAAACCTACTCGTAGATATTTATAAAATAAGATCTACATTGAATATAAGATTTTTTTTAAAAAATAAAATAAAAATTTATTATTTTCACAATAAAATGATAATATTCTCATTTGCATAAATGAGGAATAAGAAATTTTATATATTTAAACTAGTAAATGAATAATGAGATAAACCATAATAGAAAAGTAAATAAAATAGTTTTTTTAATTCTATTTTAAATTTTATCTAATTTTAGATATTATATGATCTTTTTAGGGAAAAGTAAATATTAAATACTGGAGAGTCGAAATAAGTGAAATAATCAAAAAATATAGAATATGGAGAGAGTAATGGTTGCGTAAAGGAGAAAGGCTAGTCAAGTTTAAAGTATCGGACAGTACGAACATGTATGCCCTGAATAATCCGAATCAGAGTCTGAAATCTCATTCCTTACGAGCACCACCGCCCCTCCTATTTATAAACCTCCAATGGAGTTATTAGAATCAGAATGGGACTCCTCGGAGATACAATCAGATCGTGAGAGATAATCTTTGGGGATCAAGAGATCCTATCCGAATGCTTCAAATATTTATTCGAATAATCGAAGTCAGTGTTCTACAACAACTTGACTAGGTTAGCCAGTGGGTTCCTCGTACATACCCAATCGACTCGGGTCAAGTGGCTCTAGGTTACTTGAGTTACTCTAGTAGGCGGACCTAGAGTTTCTTGTGGTGTGACAGAATCTTTTCCTTAGTCACCAAGCCACATGTCTCCCAACGTCCCATGGTGAGTTCAGTGTATTGTCATTGTCCTCAATGTCTATGAGACATTCTTTCGACTCTTAGAGGAATCTGCAATCTTATACTCTGGGCTATTTCATTTTGGATTTTCAATCAGTACTGAGTCACATAGTCTGTGCTATGCCATCATAATTAGATAGTCAGAGCTACACTCACAGTGTGTGCTGTCTTCATGGTCTGTGCCATGACCATATAATCTCATAATCTGTGCTATGCTTCATAATCGATGCTATACTTTATAGTCAATGCTATGGTATATATGTATTCATAGTCAGCGCTACATTACTTAGTCTGGCAATGTTTTCTTGTCTCTTTTGCTCGGAGATAACTGTTGAGTGAAAATTATTGTAGCCGAGCTACTAAAGGGGCGAGAAGTCCGGGTCATGAGTGACTCGAGTTCTGTGTATGATGCTTCGCAATTCCAAAATTTCATTTAAACCCTTTTTTAGGTAGTGTAGATACCCCAATTTGACCTCACTCAATCTTAGGTGGATCCGATGATAAAAACAGGTGCAACAAGTGCTTCAGTTCGATCCCCGAAAAGTGATCCAAGCTCGAAATTTGAACCTTAAACAGTAAAAACCTTCAAAACCAGTAACTTGTTGTCAAAGCAATTCCCAAACATGGCGACCGTCAATAGAACCTTGTGGAACCTTTTCCAAAAAGGCGACCACCAACATCAATATGGCGACCGCCAACTCACATTGTGGCGGCCGCCAACTCCAAATGGCCTGACGTGTCCCCAAAATGTGGCAGCATCTCATTGGCTGAAGAACTCTATAAATATCGTACCCCTGCTACATTTTTTAGGAAAGAATTTGAGTTTAAGGTTTGGAGAATAAGTTCTGCCAAGACGCCGAGAAATTCCGAGCCCCGACGCCCAAACCCTACGGAAATACTGAGCCTCGAACTTTTCACATTGAAGCTTTACTTTGATCACCACCCGAGGTTCGACTCATTGAAGCACATTCTCTACTCGAGAATTCCTACACAATCTAGGTATTTCTTTTAAATTCAATCTTAATTTGCATACTTTTTCATTTGTGTAGTTAATTTTATTCCTTTTCTATTCAATTCCTTTTATTTGGTTTAGTTTTCTTCTGTTTAGCTTAGTCCCTTTTAATTAATTGTTTAGCTTACACATTGCACACATAACACATTGCTACCTTTTATTATTTTCATTAAATAGTGAAAATGTGTCTTAACAATTACAACTAATTAATATTGTTAATTGTTATAATAATACACTTACATACATATGAATATAGTTACCAATACTATATTCATAATTGATAATTAAAATAGCATAATTCACTTTACTTTTTTTCTTTTTACATTCCATTGCTCTCTTTCTCTTTCAATATAGTTTAATTTCATTTGTTAGTATTAGTCTAATCTTCTAATATTCATTTTCATTCTTCTTTCATTATTAGCTTAATGTTCCCTCATTAGTCTTTTTTTTTTTTACTTTTTTTTTCTAGTAGTGTAAATTTTTTTATAGCATTTACATTTCTTTTTCCTTTTCTTTTCTTTGATGTAGTTTTGATTTCTTTTTTAATATCTCATTTTATTTTCTTTTTAAGCTAATGTTCCATTTATTTTCTATTTCTTTTAATTCCCTCTCAATAGCAATGTAATTTCCTTTTATTTTATTTTTTCCCTTTTATTATCTAGCTTTATTCACCTCATAATGTGGCACTTTAATTTTTTTAACTATTAGTTTTAAGTTTCTTATAAAAATTTCATTTAGCATTTTTTCTCTTCTAATACTAATACTTATAAAAGTTCATTTTCATTTTCTTTTCTTTTATCCTTCTTTTTTTCTTATTTCATTAAAACCAAAAATTACAAAAAGATTTTAGGTTAATTTTCATCTTTAAGTAGTTCATAATTTTCTTTTTTGTTCCATTATTCTTTTCCATATTCTTCTATTTTTTTCTTTTTTTCTTTCATTCTCTTTTAAAAATATAAAATGTGAATAATTAAATCTTCTTTTATTTTCAAAACCTTCCTTTCTTTTTATTTTTATTAAAACTTAAAAATCACAAAAAGCATTCTAAATTACCTTTCATCTTTTAGGTGTTATCTTCTTTTATTTTCTTCTTATTTTTTTTTGTCTCTTTTAAACATAAAATGTAAATAATTAGGTTTTATAAGTATTTTCTAACATTTTATTTTGGCTTAATCAATCTTTTATAAAACTTTCTTTTATTTCTTTATTCCACAAATTAAAATTTCAACTATTTACTTGTTAATACAAAATGTTTATTGTTTTGGTTAATTTTTTTTAACACAGAATTTTTACATTGCTTTCTAACTTTGTAAATAATTGGACAACATGCATATTGTATATATTAGTTTAAGATTTAGTTGCCTTGCTTCAAAGAATGTATAGTTTATTTTCATTTGCAATCTATGTTTAGGGAATTTTGGCAATTTTATGCATTTTTTTAAAATCAAAGCATGTTAGTTTAGGTTGATTAAACGGCATTACATGCGAGTATGTTTCATGTGTCATTTAGATAGAAATTGCATGCCATAGGATTTAGAATTTTATCCATTTATTTGCTTTAATTTGGAGTGTTATGTACATATGTTATGTATTTTCTATATTTGATTTTGAATGCTCTCTCTTCACCCATATTTTCTTTATTTACATGCATTTGAAAAATTCTATTAAAGAATCAAAGATGATTAGTAGAGGCCAACTTTACGATTGGGCGAACGGGGTGCTTAACACCTTCTCCAATTCGTACCTTAGCCCCCGAACCCTCTTTATCTGGTTAAACGCTTTTAAGATCAATTAGCCATTTTTTGTTTTTCTTAATTTTTTCTCAAAAACTAAGCGGCGACTCTATTTTCAATTAAAGAGGGTTTTCAAAAGTTAATTTTCAAGGTGTTAAAGTATTTTCTAAAACATCTTTGAATTCCCTCATTCATTTTTTTTAACCCCCAAATTTCAACGCCACAATATTTTTTGGCGACTCCGCTGGGGACTGATTCCCAAAATTAAATAAGATGGCTAGACTTAAAAACATAATTGGTTCTTAATAAAATTTCTCACTTGTATTTTTGCATATATATGCATTGTTCTTCAACCCCTTTACCTGGTCGACCCGATACTCTGAACGTCAATCCGTTTCGGGGATTATTGGGGAGACGGGTAACTTTTACTGACTATACGCTATCATAGGTGTAGTAAAAGAGTTCGGACGTACTGTTTGACCATGTTCTACATGGGAGGTATTGTAGACACCCCAATTTGACCCCACCTAATCTTAGGTGGATTCGATGATAAAAACAGGTGAAACAAGTGCTTCAGTTCGATTCTCGGGAAGTGATCCAAGCTCAGAATTTGAACCTTAACCATCAAAAATCTTCAAAACCAGTAACTTGTTGTCCAAGAAATTTCAAAACATGACGACCGCTAACTCTATTGTGGCGACCGTCAATAGAACCTTGTGGAACCTTTTCCAAAATGGCGACTGCCGACATCAATATGGCGACCGTAAACTCACATTGTGGCAGCCGCCAACTTCAAATGGCCTGATGTGTCCCCAAAACGTGGCAGCAACTCATTGGCTGAAAAGCTCTATAAATACCGTACCCCTAGTACGTTTTCAAGAACAAAAAATGATAGTGAGGTTTAGAGAGTGAAATTCTCTTGAATTGCCGGGTAGTTCCGAACCCCGACGCCGAAACTCTGCTGAAATACCGAGTCCCGAACCTCCAATACCAACATTAGAGTCTTGCTTGGATCATCATCCAAGGATTAGACCACCGAGGCACATTCCACGACTTGAGGATTCTCCTGGCAATCTATGTATTTTGCTTGGATTCCCGGCCCTTCTAGCTCCACCTCCTACCTCTTTAGAGTGGCCGAATTATTTAAATAATTTCATTCCAATTATGTTATTATATTGTTCATAATTGCTTTAGTTATACTTGAATTCAAATTCTAGCTTATTTGTTTATTTTCTTACTTATTTTAGTATTTGAACATTATTAAATAGTGTTAACATAAATTAGTAATACGACTAATAATGTCGTTATTGTTATAATCCAAATCACTTACATAAAAATAGTTGCTATTGTCAATATTGCACATATTTAATGAAAATTATTCTTTAGTAGTATTTTATTTCTTTTTTCTTTCTTTCTTTTCTAAATTAGTCAATAGTTAATTTAATGTTGGTATTTCTTTTCTCTTCTTTAATGCTAATGTCCATTTTGGCTTAAGATTTTTTTTCTTTTAGAATTAATGTAATTTTTTTCTCTTTTTTTTTTCTTGTAATATTAGTTTAATATCCCATTTTATTTTCTTTTCTAGTATTTAATAGTAATTTTCTTTCCTAGCATTTATTTACTTTTCAATATCTCATTTCTTTTCATTTAAGCTTAACGTAATTTTCTTTTAATGTATCATTTATTTCTTTTTCTTATAATGTTAGGTTGATGTTCTTTTATTTTTTTTAGTATTGTTTTAATATTCAAGCATTTTATTTTATTTTATTTTATCCTTTTAATGTCCATTTTCTCTTAAACATTAGTTTAATATTCATTTAATAGCTTTATTTTCTTTTCCTTTTCTTAGTTTTTTATTTTAGTTAAGGCTCCATTATCTTTCTCATTTCTCTTATTTTCTAATCTTTTAATTCTCTTTTAAAAAGAAAACAACATAAAACGTGAATAATTGGATTTCCTTTTCAAAACCCTCTTTTGTTAAGTTTAATTTTTCTCTTATAATGCTCTTGTCTTTCTTTCTTTTCATCTTGCTAAAATTAAAAATCATAAAAGGCTTTTTTAAACTAGATTTTATCTTTAAAGTATAATTTTCTTTTGATTTCAATTTTTTTCTTCCTATTTTCTTCTTTTAAAATATAAAATGTGAATAATTAGGTTTTCGTCTTTTCTTTTCAATGGTTTAATAACATTTTCTACCATTTTCATTTTAGTATATTTTTCTTTATAAACTTTTTTTTTATTTTTCTTTAAGCTTTCAAAAAAAATTTTGTTATAAAACTTTCATTTTATTTCCTTTATTAATAAGCTATCTTTTAGTATAGAATTTGCATTTTTTTTTACATTTAGTTTTTTGCCTTCAATGATTAGTTTAGTTTATTTTTGATTATGTATGTTTTGGTTATTTTCTTTAGAATAGTTTAGTTTGTTTTATTAATAATTCATGTTTAGGTAATTTTAGCATTTTCAACCATATTTTTATTCTTTTATACAAATCATGCTAGTTTAGTTTATTTTTGTAAATATTGCATGTGGGCGTGTTCCATGTATTCCTTAGATAGAAATTGCATCCCATAGAATTTAAAATTTATTTTTTTTGACACTTATTTGTTTTGGAGTATTATGTACATATTTTATGTATTTTCTATAATTGATTTTGAATGTCCTCTCTTTATCTCTATTTTCTTTATCTGCATGCATTTGAGAAATTACATTAAAAACTAATGATGATTAGTAGAGACCAACCTTACGGTTGGGAGAACGAGGTACCTAACACCTTCCTCGATTCGTACTTTAGCCCCCGATCCTTCTTTCTCGGGTTAACGCTTTAAAGATCAGTAGCCGATTTTATTTTTCTTAATTTTTCTCAAAAACTAAGTGGCGAACCTATTTTCAACAAAAAGAAATTTTAAAAATTTAGTTTTCAATGTGTTAAAATATTTTTCAAAATATCTTTTGAATTCCTTATTTTTGAACATTTTTCAAAATGACCCCAAATTCCAACGCCACAGTATTTTCTGGCGACTCTGCTGGGGATTTATTTTCAAATCAAATAAGAGGGCTAGATTTGAAAATATTATTGGTTCTTAATTAAAATTTCTCTTTTTTTTTGCATGCATATGCATTGTTCTTCAACCCCCCTGCCTGGTCGACCTGATGCGCTGAACGTTAATCCGTTTCGGGGATTGTTGGGGAGACAGGCAACCCTTGCTGACTGTACGCTATCATAGGTGCAGTAAAAGAGTTCGAACGTACTGTTTGATCATGTTCTGCATGGGAGGTACATACCCGACTTTGTTCAGAAAGTACCATTTTCAACTGACCAAAATCGGCCTTTTTTCATATAGTGAACTTAGAACCTCCCAATTAAGTGCTGCTAACCTTAGTAGGATTAAGTATTTTTCTTTATTGTATGTTTTGATTGTATAATGTGAGATTTATTTATTCAGAATAGATTAGTTTTCCTCGGGTTCGGCTTGGATTCTCTGGTATCCTTTGATTAGATTAGTTTTTTACCTTCGGGTTCTTACCAGGATTTTTCGATCTTCACCACTATCGATTTTTCACACCATAGTTTTCTTTCTGAGGTCATGACCATGTTTTGTTTTAACATCTCTAGGGTTATTTCTCCCCCTTCCGGATTCCTTTCGGCTGGCTAAATTTATACCCTATTTTGTCTAGGCTTGCTTTCTTTAAATTCTTTACTTTCAAACTATGTGAGAAAGTTCTATTTTTCTACTGCTATGCTGCCAGTTTTTTTTAAGAATCATTGGTCGAACTAGTCCCTTGAGGATTAGAATAGTCTCCTTGCTGGAACGCTATCCGGTTAGACAAAACCTTTCAAGTTCGTTTGACCTATCCCCTTTGGTTCTCATCCGGGGTTCTCAGATGTTCAGTTGTTAGACTCCTAGTATGAGCCCGACAGGGGCATTATTTCAGTTTCAAGCTATTTTGCGGTATCTGGGAGATGTGCTGCTTGTTGTCTGAACTCTTTCAAAAAATATATCTGAAATTAGTCATTCTACTTGTGGAATCTAGGTTTCTCCGTGGGATTACCACTAGGCCAAGAAAAGTATAGTCTATACGTGTCTGAGAAAGATCTGTGACAAGAAGACTTTGTAGGATATCTGAATGGCCGACTGAGTCAGCTGAAATGGCAGAAAATGAGATGAATCTAGTAGCCCTAATAAGGGAAATTACTGATATACAGAGGACTGTAGAGCAACAGACCCAGGCTCAAGTGCAATGTTAGGCACAGATTCAGGCAATTCAGTCCCGTATCCCTGTTGCGAATGGACAACCAGATGAGACGAACGAAAATGGAGCGGACTTTTGGGGCGTCAACCAAGTCTCCGATGGACCGCAAGTTGTCCCACCACTGCCACGAAATCCTCGTCAGGTGATAGTTGAGGAGGAAAATAATGCGCAGTCTAAAGAATCTGCACTGATTGAGAAGATCGACAGGATGGAAAAGGTCCTCAAAAAAGCTAAGAGAGTTGAGGAATACATGCTCGATGTAGGGGGACTCTTCCTGTTCCTAGATGCGAAATTGCCAGAAAAGTTCAAGATGCCAGACATGAAAAAATTTGACGAAACTGGAGATCCCAAAATTCATCTCCGGATGTACGTCGGTACCTTGTCGCCAATGGGGATTGATGACTAGTTGAAGGCTCAGCTCTTTCACCGATCTCTTTTTGGGGCAGCCCAGAAATGGTTTCTCTCTCTTGATGTAGCCAAAACCAGAACTTAGAAAGACATCGCAATGATTTTTATCAGCCAGCATAGTTATAACGTCCAACTGGATGTAACTACCCGAGAGCTTGAAACAACCCGATAGGAGAACAGAGAATCTTTTGTGGACTTCCTGACCCGATGGAGGGATAAGGCTGCTAAGATGACAAACCGACCCTCAAAAAAGGAGCAAGTAAGGATGGTGGTGAAAAATCTATAGTCTCCGTTAAAGTGCTACTTGATCACACAGCCACTCTCCACATTCGAGCAATTATTTGACGCCGGGGTCTAAATAGAGGATGCTATCCAGTCTGGTGATATCAAGAAAATAGAATCCAGTCAGAAACCACCAAGAAGGACCTTTCCCGCAACCAACCAAAATCAACCTGCTGCTCGCTCAGGCGGGGTAAACCTTTTGAATCCTCCCCCTTCCACCCATCCAACGAACAATCTTCAGCAATCAGACCATGGCCAACAGCAACAAAAGCCGAGGAGGGTCTTTACCCCCTTAACATTTCCTTATCCACCGCCCTGAATTGACTTGTCGAGAAAGGGCTCCTCAAACCTTTAGACCCCATGCCGGTACCCGATCCCTTGTCGCCAAGGTTCAATGCTTCCCAATACTGCGCTTTCCATCAAGGCCACGGGCACTTAACTGACAAGTGTTTGAGACTCCGACACGAGATCCAAAACCTCATTGACAACAAAGTGATTCCTCCTCCATCAGCAACCCCAAAGCCGAACGTTACTACTAACCCATTGCCAAATCATGCTAGGTAGGCTGGGGTCAATTGTGTGATTTTGGGACAGTCAGAGGACCCAAGTCGGCATATCTATTCCGCACGGCTACCATGCCCGCGTGTTTCGTCTATTGAGGATCAATCAACATGTTCATTTGTTGTGATTAGAGGCAGTCGAGATAAGATGGAGGAATAGAATGATAACGCCTGGGAATGGTACCGACCGCTAATTGAAGTTTACCAACAAGAAGAAGAGCGCAACGAAGAAGACGATTGGCCATTATATTATCCGGCCCGACCTTATGGATTTGGCCACGCACTTGATGGAATCACCATTCCTTAACTTTTTGAGGAGGAGGTATACGTCGACGATATGCAATCCTATTGGCTGGTAAGGATTGTGTTGAAATCTGACGGGGTCGAATGAACTGATTTTTGGGCTACTTAAGAACAACAGATAAACTTTATCGAGGAGGACATTTGGGAAAAAATCGACGATACCTGGGTTATAAATACCTGGGCTATAGAAGATGATGAAGAAAGGAAAGGAAGATTGGTGATCACTGATTTAAGTGATTTATGGGCATTTGAGAGCCCTCCACTTGTGAACGAGTTACGACAAGGTCGTGACACAATAACAGGAATGTGGGATCCTGAAGAGGGTGTAGAACATCTCACCAGAAATGGGCGACACTTCAAACCAGCCCAACTGGAAAGGGGGCACCAAGTGAAAAAGAAAAAGAGACATAGCAAGAATAGGAGGATGATGCCGTATTGAGACAATTGAAAAAGGCAGAGGCCAACATCAGTATCTAGGGCTTGTTGATGGCTTCACACAAGCACAGAAAAGCTATTTTGAAAGTGTTGAATAAGGCCAGTGTCCCGATAGATGCGACCCATGAGCAGCTTATTGGACTTATTCTGCCAATCGCTGAACCAAAAGTCATTTTCTTTTCTGATAAGGATTTGCCCGCTGAAGAAAAAAGTCACAACAAGCCGCTTTATATCACCGTCAAGTGACTAGAATAGTGGGTCCCAGTGACCCTTATTAATAATGGATCTACTTTGAACGTCTGTCCGTCGAGAACAACCGTTTGCTTAGGGATGGGGCCAGACCAATTTAATCCCTGCAATCAAGGGGTGCGGGCCTATGACAACACCAGAAGGGATGTACTGGGATTGGTGTCATTCGCAGTTTTAGTGGGACCTTTGGAAACGTCAGTAGAGTTTTACGTGCTAGACGTACTGGCTTCCTTTAATCTGTTACTAGGCAGGCCGTGGTTACATGACCCGACTGTTCAGGCAGTGCCATCTACCCTTCATCAGAAACTAAAATTGATAAAAAAATGGGGCAGTTTTGACCATGCATGGAGAGGACAATATTCATCCCCCAAAGGAAAGAGAAGGCGCAATTCTGTTGGAGGTCCAACATAGCAAAGATGATGTGCTGCTCAGTGGTTTTTAGTTCAACGAAGCACAGGCTGTTCAAACACTGATGAACGAGGAAGAAAGATATGTCAACCCACGAGCGTTAATGATGATGTGAAAATGTCCTTTTTTCGGGCATGGGTTTAGGGCGCAAGCAGTAGGGAATCCCAGAACCCATTCAGGTATTGTCGACTTTACACCATTTTGGCCTTGGGTATGAGCCGACGGAAGAAGATCTGGAAGGGCCTAGAAGGAAATGAAAGGCTAATTATTCTGTAACACTCAATGGATATTTTGTCAAAGAAGGGGAGGATTTCCCGTATTGTGGCTTTCTAAAACCGTGGATTGACGAAGAAACCAATCAAAAGCTGCCTAGGTTGGAGATCTTTTCAACCACCAGTTGTCCGACACAGAGGAGGAAGAAACAATGAAAGGAGAGAGGAAAGGAAAGAAGGTTCAGAAAGAAGATTGGGCTGACAAACTCGACGGTATCGACCTGGGAATGCTGTTCCATGAGAAGATGACTCAGCTGCACATAACTGAATCGGACTGTTACATGATGGGTTTCAGCGCATCGGCTGACTGTACCTAGCTCATTATTGACGCCGCCACAAAGGAAGTAAAGAACTGGACCGCCGAGTCTGATGATGTGCACTTTGTCTGTCCCGAGTCTGGGATCGAGTCTGAGTCTGTAATCGAGGGCACATCTGTTGATGCTCCCCTTTCTTCTTTTGCTATAGAGTTTGTAATTCTCGCTGTTTCTAATGAAATAAACGAAATTTCAGGTTACTTTGCTTTGTTTGATTTATTTCATACGCTTTCTAACGATTTTGAATTCAACGGGGATATCCCCAAAAAAATAAAACTTTTAATAAAAAGAGAAGAGAAAATGCGTACCCAACCCATAATTGAAGAAACTTTGTCAATAAATTTGGGTAATGAAATTAATTCGCAAAATGTTCAAATTGGTTCCTCTTTATCCTTAGCTGTACAAGAACAATTAATAACTTTATTAAAAGAATTCAAAAATTTATTTGCGTGGTCTTATGAGGATATGCTCGAAATTGATCCCGACATCGTCCAGCATCATATCCCTCTATACCGTGATGCCAAACCAGTCAAACAAAAATTAAGACGCATCTTACCCGAATGGGCTCTGATGATCAAAGAAGAAGTTGCCAAACAGATCGACGTTGGATTCCTAATGGTAACTGAGTATCCGAAGTGGTAGCCAATATAGTGCTAGTTTTAAAGAAGGACAGTCGCATTCGAGTTTGCGTGGACTTTCGAGATCTCAACAAGGCTAGCCCTAAAGACGATTTTCCACTGCCACACATTGATGTCTTAGTTGACAGTATTGCGGGGCATGCTTTGTTATCATTCATGGATGGCTTTTCTGGGTACAATCAGATTTTGATGGATCCCAAAGACAGAGAAAATATGACATTCACCACGTCTTGGGGCACTTATTGTAACCGTGTTATGCCATTTAGTTTGAAGAATGCCAGGGCAACCTATCAAAGGGCTGCCACTACCGCAGAAGTGTGTATTTGAACTGTACATGGATGATATGATAGTCAAATCTAAGGATCGGGAAGACCACATCACGGCTCTATAAAAATTCTTCGAAAGGATCTGAAAGTACAAGATGCGGCTCAACCCGCAGAAGTGTGTATTTGGAGTCACTGCCGAAAAAATGCTCGGATTCATGATCACTCAACGAGACATTGAAGTTGACCCTTCGAAAATCAAAGCAATTTTGGAAATGCCTCCTCCGAGGACCGAGCGAGAAGTTAGGGTTTTTTGGGAAAAATTCAGTTCATCAACTGCTTCATCGCAAAACTGACTACTACCTGCGAATCGCTTTTTCGTCTATTGAAGAAAGGGGTTGAATTTGAATGGGATCATAAATGCCAAGACGCCTTTGATGCCGTACGATAGTACTTACAAAATCCTTCTATTCTAGCTCCTCCCAAACCTGACAGGCCGCTAATCTTCTATTTGTCAGTGACAGATTCAGCTATGGGATGCATGCTTGCACAAGAAGGCGAAACGGGAGTCGAAAAAGCCATTTACTACTTAAGAAAAAAGATGACCGGGTCAGAAATACGATACACGCCGTTGGAGAAGACGTGTTGGGCCTATGTTTGGGCTTCCCAAAAATTAAGGCACTACATGTTATCTTTCACGGTAAACATCATCTCTCGGATGGACCCATTGAAGTATCTGTTCGAAAAACCAGCATTAACAGGAAGGCTAGCCCGATGGTTACTATTACTATCCGAGTTTGATCTCCAATATGTCACCCGAAAGTCAGTCAAAGGCAGGGCAGTGGCAGAATTTCTAACCGACCAACCAGTTGAAGGGGATGAAAACACAGAATTCCAGTTCCCCGACGAATAGCTAATGAAAATTGGGGAGGACAAATGGACTCTATATTTCGATGGCGCGTCCAATCAAAATGGCTATGGAATAAGAGTCCTTCTTGTCACCCCCGATGATTCACATGTTCTGTTGCCCTTAAAGCTCAATTTTGAACTCACCAACAATCAGGCTGAGTATGAAGCATGTTTAGCGGGATTGGAGGCAGCCTTAGAATTAGGGACAAGGAAATTAGAAGTCATTGGAGACACAGCACTGGTAGTTTCGCAAGCAAGTGGAAAATGGAAGGTCATGGATTCAACCTTAATTCTTTGCCATCAAGAGCTGGAGAAGCTGATACCATGCTTTGAATCAGTAATCTTTACCCACGTACCGAGATTGCAGAACAAATTTGCCGATGCACTAGCCACTCTAGCATCCATGATTGACATACCACCCGGAGTGCGAATGAGACCTTTGATAATAGAGTAGAAAAGAAAGCCGGCATACGAAATGGCAGCAACTATAGAAGAAAGCACTGACGGCCTTTCATGGTACTTTGACATTCAGACCTTCATAGAAAAAGGAGAATATCCCAAGTTCGCCAGTAAAAAGGATAAAAGGGCAATACGACGACTATTTGCGCAGTTTGTCGTTTGTGGTGGTAGACTGTACAAATGAGAACATTCTGGGGTCAACAAGCTGTGTGTAAACACTGAAGAGAGCCAAGAGCTGATGAAAGAAATACACGCAGGAGTCTGTGGGCCACACATGAGTGGGAATATGTTAGCCAAGAAGATCCTGCGACAAGGATACTTTTGGATGACAATGGAGACGGATTGCATACAGTTTGTATGGAGGTGTCATAAGTGTCAGATTCACGCAAACCTCATACACGTTCCCCCGTCTCAGCTGTATAACCTGACGTCACCAAGGCCATTTTCAGTATAGGGCATCGATGTGATTGGCAGAGTAACACCAAAGGCATCTAATAAACACGAGTTTATCTTAGTGGCCATTGATTATTTCACCAAGTGGGTAGAAGCTACTTTCTACTCAGTGTTAAAAGCCTCCCATATTGCCAAATTCATCAAGAAAAATATCATTTGCCGGTACGGAGTTCCCTACGAGGTCATCTCAGATAATGGCTCACATTTCCAACGGGAAGTCCTGGATCTTTTCAAGGAATACCGGATAGTGGCTCATAAGTCCTCGCCATATCGGCCGCAAACCAATGGAGCAGTCGAAGCAGCGAACAAGAATATTAAAAAAATTCTGCAAAAGACAATCAACTCACACAAAGATTGGCCAGAACATCTACCATTTGCACTCTGGGGATACCGAACGTCAATCAGAACTTCAACTAGGACTATATCGTACTTTTTAGTGTACGGGATGGAAGCTGTGCTTCCCATTGAGGTGAAAATCCCCTCACTAAGAGTAGTGTTCGAAGCCAGTATTCTAGAAGCAGAATGGCTGAGGAACTAAATGGAGGAGTTGCTTTTGTTTGATGAAAGGATGCTGCAAGCTTTACTTCATGTACAAGGTTACTAAATGAGGATAGCCCGAGCATTCAATAAGAAGGTCAAGACTCGGGACCTCAGAGAAGGGGATTTGGTCCTCAAGGAAATCAGAGCTCCTATCTTTGACCCAAGGGGCAAGTTTAAACCCAACTGGTCCGGACTGTTTCTCATCCAAGCCATCATGACCGGTGGTGCAGTCATTATCATGGATCTGGATGGCAATGTATTCTCCACCCCAGTAAATCTCGACCAGCTTAAAAAGTACTATTCCTGAGCTAAAAATAAAGATAAAATAAAAGCTCGCTGAGTTAAAAATTGAAAAGGTAGCTCAGAAAAAAGTTATAGCAATCCGCAAGGCCAAAAATCCGAAAGGGCGACCTTGGTAAAAGTCAAAGCACTACAAAAGGAGAGTATTAATACCCGAGTGAAAACTGAGCCTGAACTACGTTAAGGCATGATTCCATCTTTTTGGGATACGTAGGCAGCTTCTTTTAAAGAAGTTCGGCCATTTTCTTTATTTATAACCATTTTGAATTTAGGTAAGACTAATGCAAATTAATTTCTGAATTTTAATAATAAAGTCATTAAAATTTTGGATAAATTTAAACCATCTTAAACATAAAGTAAGAATTTGTCATTACTTCGATCAGAATTACAAAGTTTTGAATAAAAAAGGAGGGCACACAAGTTCCAAACTCTACAAATAAAAAAAAAAGCTGTGAATTTTTTTAAAATAAAGCAGAGATCCTCAAACTCTTCTCCTTTTTGTTGCTTGTTTCCCCTCTTCTTTGTCTTTCTTTTCCCTATCTTGTGTCAGCGAAGTCATGTATTCAGCAAAAAGATCGGGACACTGCAACTCGTGCATCTCCATCAATGAGCGAGATGGCCAAGCATCCCGATACTGTGATGGGAAAGGAGCCCTCGGTGCAGAGGAAAACAAACGGCCTCGAATACTGGGAAATATGATTTGATTTCGCTCGAACTACCGCATGATCCTATAAGGGTAGTAGAAAGTAGTCTGACATAGACTAACAAGCAGCACACCAGGATGATCCATGGTGGTCAGAGTCATAGCAGGAATCCACCACCAAGGGCACTGCCAGGTAATATCTGAACCAGTCAAAGAGGAAAAATATTGTCGCCAAGATGCCTAAGTGTCACATGTCTGATAACGCGGGCGGTAAAGGAAAGCACCAGCGTTGTGCCTGTCAGTGGGAGGGTTTTGCACAAGGTTTACCTTCTCCATCATCCAGATCTGTAGCAAGGGTTAGAGTAGTAAGAGAAAAGCTTTGCAGAAAACTTGATACAGAGGAAGATGTTACGCTCACCTGAAGAAGTAAAGGGCTGCCAGCGAAGGTGGTGGTCTCGCCACGATAAATAGCGTCCTAACCCAATAGTGTCTCAGCAAGAACAAGGGGCACAAAGACTTTTCCTGTCAACAATTGGCCAGCAATGTCAACCAGGGCACAATTAACCCACCCATTAGGAGGGACAAGAAAATACTGGAAGATGAGGCAAAAGCAAAGTACGTAACGACGATCCAGCTGACAATCGATATCGCTAAGGTCACCAGTAGGATAAAACCTCTCAACAAGCCACAGGATGTCAAGACAGTCGCCCGAGGTTAGAAGAGAAGACTCCATCCTGGAAAGGCCACAAAATTGCATCACTTGCTGCCGAACCGAGAGAAAAGGGTTAGGAACGACAATAGAACTCCATGGGGCCAAGTCTAAAATGGCAGCAAACTCCTCCACAGTGGGGCAGAGTTCTTCAAGTCCAAACCGAAAGACGTGGGACTGTGGATCCCATAGTTGAACGGTGGCCTTCAATAATGGTTCGTCTATCTCCATGATCCTAAGATGAAACAAGGAATTGATCCCAAAAGAAGCAAAGTTCAGACATTCAATGTGGGAGAATGCCTCAATCCAAGATGAAACTAGGGTTAACCATTTGAGTGTAAGCAACAGAAAAGGGGAGCCTCCAAGGTTGAGTTTATAAGGCAGAAAAGGCAAAAAACCAAAAAGTTGGCGAAAGTCACATTCATATTGGTAGCCGCCACCTTATACTTGGCGACCGCCAACTTGGAAAAGCATAGTACAGTGACATCATCGCTTTGACCTGGCGGCTGCCAAGTTGCAGGTGGCGACCGCCAGGTTGTGGGTAGCGACCGCCAAGTTTAGGGTGGCTACCTCAGTATGAAAGGGTTCTATAGAAGCGACCATCACGATGAAATACAAAGGAAATATTCAGTAAAAAGTGTTGACATGCAAGACACTTTGAGCATTAAATAAATGAAGAATCACACAGCAGATGAACGTAAAGTAGTAAAATGGCATGAAGGCCCAAAAATGAAATGCAATGTATCAAAACATAAACTGGGGCACCCAGGCCCAATAAACTGTAAGCTGGGGCACGAAGGCTCATGGATCAAATAAAAATGTAAGAATGTGTCAAGCTAGGGCACACAGGCCCGTCAAAAACAAATAAGTCGAAAAATAAACTAGGGGGAGGGGAAGCACTCTCTCAAGCATGCCTTGGGCGGACTTGACGGGAGGAAGGGTCGGCTTCGTCTGAGCTAACGTCATCAAAGAGTCGCTCGATAATATCATCACCATCATCACTATCGGAGGAAGAGGATATGACTCTGGAATGGCTCCTAGCGGATGAAACGGATCCTCTCGATCGGGCCCTAGAAGAAGCAGCGCGAGACCCACGGCCTCGAGCAGGGGCTGGGGCAGGACCTGGAGCCTGTGGAGGCACAACACCGGCAACTAGAGCTGGAGGATGTCAAAAGAAAAGCAAGACTTAGAGCAAAAATAAAAGGTAGGAAAATGTAGAAAAACTAAAAAGGAACACATGAGCTACTTACAACGGCTACTGGCATGAAAGCAATGCTGGCTGCCCGCATCGAGGCATCCATCTGCCGGACCATCACTCTCATGCCGGTGACCATCAGTATCGTCCGGTCCACCCATGCCTGATTAAACTACAGAAAGAAGAAGAGGAAGTTAGCCAGACGAATGAAGAAGGAAATGAAAGGAAGGAGTAAGGAAAAGGAAATACCTGGCCAATCTCTGCTCTGTACTTAGAAACTAGCGGGACTGGAATAGGAAGGGAGAGAAGGAAGCCATAGGCCACGGTCTGGATCTCCCAAGGGATCTCCGGACCTATCACTCCTCCAGCCCCGGCTCCAGGGGCAGCAGCTCCAGTAGCTCCACCAGCAGCAGCTCCACCAGCAGCATCGGCATCTGCTACCTCCGGTGCTGGTCCTCCCCTCCTACCGCCAGGGCCAGCCAGGCCAGGACCTAGGGGACCCATCAGATAAGCCCGTGCCCAAGCTACGTAATCCCCCTCTACTACCAACAGCTCCGAGACCGGGGTCCCCACCATCTCCAGCATCAAGTCGACACGGCCTATGTGATCTGTCCGACGCATGATGGCTGGAGGAACCACTGGTATGCAGAAATGATCCAAGCTGAGCGACTGGAGAACCACCCGCTCTCCTAGATAATACTCCCTATCGAATGGACCCTCCAGTAGGATCCGTCTCGCACCCGTGTCGCGGCTGCGCATCAGATCTGCGTCGGCCCAGTCCTCCACTCCCCTCTAGACATCCCATTGGACCTACAGGTACAGTACAATGTAATAAACAATTAATAGCAAACAATCAGTACACAGTACGGTGATCAGTATACAGTACAGTGCAGTGAACAGGAACAGTGATCAGTACAGTGAAGTGAATAGTCGTGAACATGATGCGATACCGTAAAAATAGTAAAATGATACCTGGTCGGGGGTCAGCCGGTCCAGTGAGACCTGAAATAGGTCAATATCCTTCCTCCCGGCTTTCTTCCCCTTTAGTCCACAGGACCACCGGGCTGCTCGGGGAATGACCAGAGGGTCTGCTGCGAAGTTTGTCGTGACATGAAACCCGAGGAACTCGTAAGTCTATAGCTGCAATAAATAATGCGTCAATCAGTAAATAATGGATAACAGGAGAATGGAAATAAATGGAAGAATACAGAAACTAAGTCATACCTCCCAAACCCTCCAGTATCCCCCAATGCTAAGCTCCTGATAAAACTGGGTCAGAATCCGCATGAACCCGTAAAGGGTGGCCAGAGCAGGTCCTCCCCAGTCGAATGAGGCAACCTGGTCCAAACGAGCAAGGGCTCCAAGGTAATGCAAATGAATGGTATTCTCCTTGTTCGAAAATAAGGAGGTACCAAACATATACATCAAAAAGCCCCGGGAGACCCACCCGAAGTGGCGGGGCTCAAAATAGTGGAAGTGACAGAAGCGCTCGAAGAACCAGGTGTATCGAACCCGGTCTCTGTCCATCTAAGTAGGAACGGCTTCGAGGAAGTACAGCAGCACATCAGTAGAGCGACCAATGGTCAGATCGAACAGAATGGGCGCTCATCCAACCCGGATGCTGGTGATCAATGCGAAGTTGAGAGGAGTCTGGGTAGCCTCCAATGTGGTGAAATGAAAGGTATTGGTGGTATCCCACCACCGCTCAACCAAGGCTGTCAGCCAGACCCGGTCATTGCTCGTCCTACCCAGTAGGGGTATGAATCGAGCAAAGCCTGAGGCATCAATAATGGCCCGGCTGCGAGCAGAGAGGGCATCATACCACTGCAATACCTCTTCGAAGGCAGAACCTCTGAAACCTCTAACATAACGGCCATCCTAAGAAGAAGAAAACCAGCAGAAGATATAAAAAATATAGATCAAACAAGAAAAGTGCAGAAAATGTCTGAGAGCTAACCCTAGGTTCGTGTGTAAGTGATGACCCTTCGGTTCTTTCAGAAGTCCTAGAAAAAGACTAGGCACCCTAACCCTAGGTTCGTGTGTAAGTGACGATCCTCCGGTTCTTTCAAACCATGATAAATCAGGCAAATCCTTCTATCCTAGGTTCATGTGTAAGTGACGACCCTTCGGCTATTTCAAAAGTCCTAGAAAAAGACTAAGCACCCTAATGCTAGGTTCGTGTGTAAGTAATGACGCTCTGGTTCTCTTAAGCCCTGATAAATCAGGCAAATTCTCCTACCCTAGGTTCGTGTGTAAGTGACGATCCTTTGGTTATTTTAGAAGTCCTAGAAAAAGACAAGGCACCCTAACCCTAGGTTCGTGTATAAGTGACGACCCTCCGATTCTTTCAAGCCCTGATAAATTAGGCAAATCCTCCTACCCTAGGTTCGTGTGTAAGTGACGACCCTTCAGTTCTTTGAGAAGTTCTAGAAAAAGATAGGCACCCTAACCTTAGGTTCGTGTGTAAGTGACGACCCTTCGATTTCTTTAAGACTTGATAAATCAGGCAAATCCTCCTACCCTAGGTTCGTGTGTAAGTGACGACCTTTCGATTCTTTCAGAAGTCCTAGAAAAGGACTAGGCACCCTAACCCTAGGTTCGTGTGTAAGTGACGACCCTCTAGTTCTTTCAAGCCCTGACAAATCAGGCAAATAATCCTACCCTAGGTTCGTGTGTAATTGACGACCATTCGATTCTTTCAAAAGTCCTAGGAAAAGACTAGGCACCCTAACCCTAGATTCGTGTGTAAGTGACGACCCTCCGGTTCTTTCAAGCCCTAATAAATCAGGCAAATCCTCCTACCCTAGGTTAGTGCATAAGTGACGACCCTTCGATTCTTTCAAAACCCCTAGAAAAAGACTAGGCACCCTAACTCTAGTTTTGTGTGTAAGTGACAACCCCTCGGTCCTTCCAAGAGTTTTAGAAAAAGAGTAGGCACCCTAACCCTAGGTTCGTGTGTGAGTGACGACCCTCCGGTTCTTTTAAACTCTAGAAAAAAACCTTGGAACCCTGAGCCTTGGTACGCCCGGCAAATCTCTATCTTTTGTGTATAAAATAAAAAAAACAACAAAAAGAATCAAAAAAAAGAGAGAAGAAAGTAAAGAAAATCTCCCACTTTAATGTTGGTATTTTGTCCCAATTTTCTTTAATTTCTAGGATTTTCATAAGAATTATCTCAAATTTGTTTCTCATTGTTTAGGATTTTTTTAAAATTTCTAGAATTATTGTTTTCTATTTCTATAATTTTTCAAAAAAATTTCCAATTTTCTAGGATCTTCTAAAAATTTTAGAATTTTCTAAAAGTTTTTTTGCATAATTCTTTTAAAAAGTTGCCCCAAGTTTCGACAATTTTCCTTAATTTTTCAAAATTTTCTATAATTTTTCTATAAAAAAAAGTTTTCTAAAATTTTCTTAAAACTTTATCAAAATTTTCTAAATTTTTTTTTAAAAAAAAATTCAGTTTATTTCTAAAATTTTTCTAGAATTTCCTAAAAATTCTTCAAAATTCTATAGAATTTCCTAGAATTTCTCAGTTTATTTCTAAATTTTTTTAGAGTTTTCTAAATTTACTAAATTTTTTAAAATTTTCTAAAATTTTCCTAAAGATTCCTATGATTCTTCAAAGTTCTTAGAATTTTCTAAAAATTCCACCTATGATTTTTTTAAAAAAAATTTCCAGATTTTTTCTAAAATTTTCCTAGGATTTTTCAAAGTTTTTAGAATTTTTTATAAATTTCTCCTAGGATTTTTCAAAGTTTTTTAGAACTTTCTAAAAAAAAATTTCTCCTAGGATTTTTCAAAAATTTTCCCGAATTTTCTTAAAATGTTCGTAAAAGTTTCTAAAAGATTCGTAGAATTTTTCAAATTTTTTAAGATTTTCTAAAATGTTCTTCCTTAAATTTTTCCACGATTCTTGGAAAATTTTCTAATGAGTTTTAACAGAATTTCTTTTTGATAAAAGTTACTCCTTTAGTTGAAATATCTCAAAAAACAAAAACAAAAAATTTTCTCTCCTTAGTTTTTGTGCTTTTCACTAGAATAATTGCCTCTTTTGTTGTTTGTTCAAAACCCTAGTGTCCATACTGTTTTAATCTCTATTGCAAAGGTCCCTAAACTAAGATATCAGCATCACACCATCATCAAAATTTATCATCATATCAAAACGCGTCATAATCTTCATCATATGGGGGATCCTAAGTATGCTTCTACGTTTCACATATCGTAAAAACATGCTTTGGAAATAAAAAGGATAGGAAACCTATCGAAGGTCGCTGACGAGAGATGTGGTGGTCGTGCTCCCGCAAAAGAACATCAACAGCAATCCCGTTGGCAAGAGGCTCGTAGCGTCTCATCCTGCGATAGACGATGCGATGAGGAACCGAATCGTAGGTGCGTGGGTGAAAAGGTGCTGGATCACCCTCTCCAGCATCTGGATCCAGAAAATCAGCCATGGCGGCCTCGGCAGCAGCGTCTGCAGCTGCCTGTGCCTCAGTAGCAACCCGTGCCTTCTCCTCGGCTGCCTGGCGAGAGGCACGCTCTGTCTCAAGCAGCAGAGCATCCATCGCAGCGCTAGGCTGCGTAGCAGTGACCCCACCGGCAGGCTGACTGGTGGTCGTATCCCTAAGAGTTCCCATGGAGGAACTCTCAGCAGCAGCAGGGCCCCGTCGCGCCCCCAAGTCGTTGTCTCCCTGGCCTGAGCCGGCTATGAAAAGGAACGGAAGCACAAAAAGCAGTGTGAACATCTCGTATCAAAAGGGGAGTAAGAAGAAAGCAAGAAAGAGAGAGAACAAAGAGCTAGAGAGAGAGTGGAAAGTGCACAAATGGGCTGGTTCGCGCGGCTTAAAGGTACAGGTGCGCGGCTCGAAGTGGCGGTCGCCATGTTGCTTGTTGGCGACTGCCATGTTATTCAAGCGTCACATAGCGACTACCATGTCAGAAGGATTTGGTCTAGGCGGCAGCCATGTTGTCAATCGTCACGTCACGTCCATCATGGCGACCACCATGTCAGAGCATCGTTATGGCGTTTTGGGTTTCTCAAAGGGCTATTTGGGCGGTTTTTGTTGTTATAGATACGTTTTAACATGTTTTTATTGTAGGTGTTCTTTGTGCGCACTTTATTAACAAAAATAATTTTCAATATATATACATAAATAATTTTATTTTCTTGTGGTATGTTATTTGTGCATATTGACTTTACATATGTTATTTTTGTTTGCATTTTGCAAATATGATAAGCACTTTATCCGCGTTTTTGCTACTCCATCTCTTTACGATAATTTTTTTTCGATAAATTTAATTTTAAGCCGTGACTAGGCTTTCAATTATTTTTATCTCACATTTTATCCCGAATTTTCAGGTCTTAACTCGACCTGTTAATTCGTGATTTTCTTCCGATAAATTTAATTTTAAACCGTGACTAGGTTTTTAATTATTTTTAACTCATATTTTATCCCGAAGTTTTAGGTCTTAACTCGACCTATTAATTCACGATTTGATTCCGATAAATTTAATTTTAAGGCGTAACTAGGTTTTTAATTATTTTTATCTCACATCTTATCCTGAATTTTTAGGTCTTAACCCAACCTGTTAATTCGTGATTTTCTTATGATAAATTTAATTTTAAGACGTAACTAGACTTTTAACTATTTTTATCTCTCACCTTGTCCTGAATTATTATATCTTAACTCGACCTACTAATTCGTGATTTTTCTCCCGGTAACTTTAACTTTAAGTCATAAATCTGGTTTTTAATTATTTTTATCTCGCTTCTGTCCCGAGATTGTAAGATCTTAACATAACCGATCAATTCATGATTGTTTTTTCGATTAAGATAATTTTTTGGATCTTAACTCGATCCTTTTAATTATTTTATTCAACCGAGTTCTTTGATCTTAACTCGATCTTTGACTTGTTTACACTCCCTTTAGATCTTAACTCGATCTTTAGAATTTATTCGATCATACCTGCATTTTCATCATGCTAACATCTACATCATGTTACATTTTGCATCATATTTCTTGCATCTTTGTATTTTTTCCAAGAACTATGTTTTGGTCTGATCCCTAGCAAAAAGGGTACATAAGCAACTCGATGAAAGTTCGAGTATGACCAGCATCATATGTATGCTTGTGTGTTTGTGGCCTAAGATTGATGGTTCAGTAAAATAGCTGTTGTCTCTTGATCTTTGATATAACTTGTATCACGCGCTGCTATACAAATCATATCAAAGAGGGGCAACTGTAGACACCCCAATTTGACCCCACCCAATCTTAGGAGAATCCGATGATTAAAATAGGTGAAACAAGTGCTTCAGTTGGATCATCGAAAAGTGATCCAAGCTCAAAATTTGAACCTTAATCATCAAAAACCTTCAAAAATCAGTAACTTGTTGTCCAAGCAATTTCAAAACATGGCGACCGCCAACTCTATTGTGGCGACCGTCAATAGAACCTTGTGGAACATTTTCTAAAATGGCGACCGCCGACATCAATATGGCGATCGCCAACTCACATTGTGGTGGCCGCCAACTTCAAATGGCCCTATGTGTCCCCAAAATGTGGCAACATCTCATTGGCTGAAAAGATCTATAAATTCGTACCCCTGGTACGTTTTTAAGGACAGAAAATGATAGTGAGGTTTAGAGAGTGAAATTCTGTCGAATTACCGGGTAATTTCGAACCCCGACGCTGAAACCCTACTGAAATACCGAGTCTCGAACCTCCAACACCAACATTGGAGCCTTGCTTGGATCATCACCCGAGGATTAGACCACCGAGGCACATTCCACGACTTGAGGATTCCCCTGGCAATCTAGGTATTTTGCTTGGATCCCCGGCCCTTCTAGCTCCACCTCCTACCTCTTTGGAGTGGCCGAGTTATTTAAATCATTTCATTCCAAATATGTTATTATATTGTTCATAATTGCTTTAATTATGTTTGAATTCAAATTCTAGCTTATTTGTTTATTTGCTTATCTATTTTAGTATTTGAACATCATTAAATAGTGCTAACATAAATTAGCAATACGATAAATAATGTCGTTATTGTTATAATTCAAAACACTTACATAAAAATAGTTGCTATTGTCAATATTGCACATATTTAATGAAAATTATTCTTTAGTAGTATTTTATTTCTTTTTTCTTTCTTTCTTTTCTAAATTGGTTAATAGTTAATTTAATGTTGGTATTTCTTCTCTCTTCTTTAATGCTAATGTCCATTTTGGCTTAAGGTTTCTTTTCTTTTAGTATGAATGTAATTTCCTTCCATTTCATTTTCTTTTCTTTTCTTGTAATATTAGTTCAATGCCCCATTTCATTTTCTTTTCTAGCATTTAATAGTAATTTCCTTTCCTAGCATTTATTTACTTTTTAATATCTCATTTCTTTTCATTTAAGCTTAATGTAATTTTCTTTTAATGCATCATTTATTTCTTTTTCTTATAATGTTAGGTTGATGTTCTTTTATTTTTCTTAGCATTGTTTTAATATTCAAGCGTTTTATTTCTTTTTTTATCCTTTTAATGTCCATTTTCTTTTAAGTATTAGTTTAATGTTTATTTAATAGCTTTATTTTCTTTCCCTTTTCTTAGTTTTTTGTTTAGTTAAGGCTCCATTATCTTTTTCATTTCTCTTATTTTCTATTCTTTTAATTCTCTTTTAAAAAGAAAACAACATAAAATGTGAATAATTGAATTTCCTTTTTAAAACCCTCTATTGTTAAGTTTAATTTTTCTCTTATAATGCTCTTGTCTTTCTTTCTTTTCATCTTGCTAAAATAAAAAATCATAAAAGGCTTTTTTAAACTAGATTTTATCTTTAAAGTATAATTTTCTTTTGATTTCAATTTTTTTCTTCCTATTTTCTTCTTTTAAAATATAAAATGTGAATAATTAGGTTTTCGTCTTTTCTTTTCAATGGTTTAATAACATTTTCTACCATTTTCATTTTAGTATATTTTTCTTTATAAACTTTTTTTTTATTTTTCTTTAAACTTTTAAAATTCTTTTTGTTATAAAACTTTCATTTTATTTTCTTTATTAATATGTTTTCTTTTAGTATAGAATTTGCATGCATTTTTTTTTTACATTTAGTTTTTTGCCTTCAATGATTAGTTTAGTTTATTTTTGATTATATATGTTTTGTTTATTTTATTTAGAATGCATATTTAGAATAGTTTAGTTTGTTTTATTAATAATTAATGTTTAGATAATTTTAGCATTTTCAACCATATTTTCATTCTTTTATACAAATCATGCTAGTTTAGTTTATTTTTGTGAATATTGCATGTGGGCGTGTTCCATGTATTCTTTAGATAGAAATTGCATGCCATAAGATTTAAAAAAAAAATTTGACACTTATTTATTTTGGAGTGTTATGTACATATTTTATGTATTTTTTATAATTAATTTTGAATGTCCTCTCTTTATCTCCACTTTATTTATCTGCATGCATTTGAGAAATTACGTTAAAGAACCAATGATGATTAGTAGAGACAAACCTTACGGTTAGGTGAGCGGGGTGCCTAACACCTTCCCCGATTCGTACCTTAACCCCTGAACTTTCTTTTTCTGGTTAACGCTTTAAAGATCAGTAGCTGATTTTGTTTTTCTTAGTTTTTCTCAAAAACTAAGTGGCAACACTATTTTCAACAAAAAGAGGTTTTCAAATTTTAATTTTCAAGGTGTTAAAATATTTTTCAAAACATCTTTTGAATTTATTATTTTTGAACATTTTCCAAAATAACCCCAAATTCCAACGCCACAGGTATATACCCAGCTCTATTCAGAAGGTACCTTTTCAACTAACCAAAATTGGCCTTTTGCAATAGTCAAAATTGGCCTTTTGCAATAGTGAACTTAGAATCCCCTAATTAGGTGCTTACTAACCTTAGTAGGATTATGTATTTTTCTTCATTGTATGTTTTATCTGTATATTGTTAAGGTTGTTTTGATCAAGTTTAGGCTAGTTCGTTCTCCAGGCTTTACCCGGTTTTTTTGTTCCCCTTTGCTTAAGCTAGTTTTTCCTTTGGGTTCTTACCCGGATTTTGTTCTTCGCCATATTCAGCTTTTCACACCATAATTTTCTTCCCTTGGTTATGTCCGTATTTCGTTTTAGCACCCCTAGGGTACTCTCTCTCTCTCTCTTCTTCGGGTTCTTCTCGAATTGTTAGTTCTCCCCTGTTGTTGTATTAGGCTTCTTCCCGGGATCGTGCCTGTGTTTTTTTTGGACCTTTAAGATGATTTCTTCCCTTCCCAGTTTCTTTTCGACTTGCTAATTCTATACCCCGTTTTTGTCTAAGCTTGCTTTCTTTCCGACCTGTGTGAGAAAGTTTTGTTCTACTACCGTCATGCCGCCAATTTTTCTTTAGAATCATAAGGACGAATCAGTCTCTCGAGGGTTAGAATAGTCTCCTTGTCGGAACACCGTCCACTTAGATAAAACCTTTCCTCTAGAGTTAGGTTGATCTATCCCATTTGGTTCTCATTCTGGGTTTTCAGATGTTATGCTGCTGGTATAAACCCGACAGGTGCATTATTTCAGTTTGAGCTATTTTGGGTATCTGGGATATTTTCTGTCTGTTGTCTGAATTCTTTCAAAAAATATCTGAGATTGGCTATTTTGCTTTTGGGATCTAGGTTTTTCTGTGGGCTACCATTGATTCGGGAAGAGTACAGCCAACACGAGTTTGGGTAAGATCAGAATCAGGCAGATTACGCAGAGTATCTGACTTAACCGACATGGTTGAAAACAAAGTTAATCTGACAGTCCTGATGAGGGCTATTACCGAGATACAGCGGGCTGTAGAGCAACAAATCTAAGCCCAAAACCAGTGCCAGGCACAGATACAAACAATTCAGGCCAGCATGCTTGGTATGAATGGATAGCCAGACAACATAAACGAGAATGGCAAAAATTTCTAGGATGACAACCAAGGACCAGAGATACCGCAAGTTGCTGTACCACCTCGGGTTCCCAGCCCGATTGTGGTAGAAGATTAAAACACTGCTCAGACCAGGGAATTCGCGCTGGCAGAAAAGATTGATGGGATGGAAAAAGTGCTAAGGAAGGTTAAAGGAATAGAAGAATATATGTTGGACGTAGGCGGTCTACGCCTATTCCCAGATGCGAAACTGCCCGAGAAGTTTAAGATGCCAAAAATGGAAACATTTGACGGCACTGGGGATCCCCGTATCCATCTGAGAATATACATGGGCACTCTTTCCCCATGGGGATCGATGATCAACTTAAGGCTCAGCTGTTCCACCGATCGCTTTCTGGGGCTGCGCAAAGGTGATTTTTTTCTCTAGAAGTGGCTAAAACTAGAACATGGGAAGATATAGCCACTGCGTTCATCAGTCAGTATAATTACAACGTCCAGCTGGACGTCACTACTCGAAAGCTTGAAACAATCCGACAACAGAACTGGGAATCTTTTGTTGACTTTCTGACCCGCTGGAGAGGTAGGCCGCTAAAATGACAAGTCGACCTTTTAAAAAGGAGCAAGTAAGGATGGTGGTGAAGAACCTACAATCTCCGTTAAAATGCTACCTCATCACGCAACCACTTTTCACCTTTGAACAGCTGTTCGACGCGGGGGTGCAAATTGAGGATGCTATCTATTCTAATATGGTGATACCGAGAAAGCAGAACCCAGTCAGAAACCACCAAGAAGGACCTTCCCCGTAACCAACCAAAATCAACCTGCTGCTCGCTCAGGCGAGGTAAACCTTTTGAATCATTCCCCTCCCACCCATCTAACGAACAATCTTCAGCAATCAGACCACGGCTAACAGCAACAAAAGCCGAGGAGGGTCTTCACCCCCCTCAACATTTCCTTGTCCACTGCCCTAAATCGACTTGTCGAGAAAGGGCTCCTCAAACCTTTAGACCCCATGCCGATACTCGATCCCTTGCCACCTAGATTCAATGCTTCTCAATACTGCGCCTTCCACCAAGGTCATGGGCTTCTAACCGACAAATGTTTGAGACTCCTCCATGAGATTCAGAATCTCATTGACAACAAAGTGATCCCTCCTCCATCAGTCACCCCAAAACCGAACGTCACAACCAACCCACTGCCAAATCATGCCAGATAGGCTAGGGTAAACCACATATTTTTTGGGGAATAAGAGGATCCGAGTCAGCACATATGTTCAACATACTTGCCACGTCCTTGTGTCTCCGTTATTGAAAATTAGGAGGGTTGTTCATTGATCATTGCTGGAAATGGCTGGGATCCCATGGAGTGGAACGATAATGACTGGGAGGGATATCAGGCAGCAATACAGCCAAACCAACAAGAGGAAGAGGAACGTAATGAAGAGGATGACTGGCTATTAGATTATCTAATTCGACCTCATGGATTTGGTCATATACTCGATGAAATCACTCTTCCCCAACTATTTGAAGAGAAAGTACACGTTGACGACATGCAATCCTACTGGCTGGTGAGGATTGTGCTAAAATCAGATGGGGCTGAGTGGACTGACTTTTGGGCCGCTCAAGAGCAACAAGTAGACTTTATTAGGGAAGATATCTAGGAAGAGATTGATAATACTTGGCCTATTAAAGATGATGAAGAAAGGAAAGGAAGACTGCCAATCACTGATTTAGGCAATTTGTGGGCATTTGATAACCCTATGCCTGTGAACGAAGTAAGGAAGACCGGTGACACAATAACAGGATTGTGGAATCCTGAGAAAGATGTAGAACATCTCACCAGAAACGGGTGACACTTCAAACCAGCCCAACTGGAAAGAGGGCAGCCGAGTGGAAAAGAAAAGGAGAAAGAACATGAAGAGGAAAATGATGCGATGTTGAGACAATTGAAGAAGACGCAAGCCAACATCAGCATTTGGGGGCTACTGATGGCATCGCATAAACACAGGCAAGCTGTGCAAAAAGTTTTGAATAAAGCCGGTGTTCGGATAGAAGCCACCCTTGAGCAATTGATTGGATTGATTTTGCCGACGATTGAACCAAAAGTCATTTCTTTCTCTGATAAGGTTTTGCCTGCTGAGGGAAAAAGTCACAACAAACCACTTCATATCACTGTCAAGTGCCAAAAAAAATGGGTCCCGATTACCCTCATTGATAATGGGTTTGCCTTGAATGTTTGCCCATTGAGAACAATCGTTTGCTTAGGGATGATGCCGGACCAGTTCACTCCATGTAATCAAGGGGTGCGAGCCTATGACAACACAAGAAGAGATGTACTAGGACTGGTATCATTTGCCGTTTCCGTGGGACCACTAGAAACCTCAGTTGAGTTTCACGTGCTAGATGTGCCAACCTCCTTCAATTTGCTGCTCGGCAGGTCATGGTTGCATGATCCAAATGTCCAGGCAGTACCATCTACCCTTCACCAAAAATTGAAATTGATAAAGAACGGGGCGGTGTTGACCATTCATGGAGAGGACAGTATTCACCCCCCGAACGGGGCGGTGTTATCTATTAGTAGTTTCTAGTTTGATGAAGTACAGGCTGTTCAAACGCTAATAAATGAGGAAGAAAGGTATGTTAACCCGTGAGCTTTAACAATGATGAGAAAAATGTCCTTCTTCCCCGGAATGGGATTAGAGCGCAAGCAGTAAGAAATTGCAGAACTCATTCAGGTATTGCCGACTTCGCACCATTTTGGTCTCTGGTATGAACCAACGGAAGAGATCTGGAAGGGCCTAGAAGGGGACGAAAGGCCAATTATTTCGGGACGCTCAATGGATACTTCGTCAAGGAAGGGAAAGATTTTCCGTATTGTGGCTTTCTGGAACAGTGGATCGACGAAGAAACCAATAAAAAATTACAGGGGTTGGAGATCTTTTTCAGCCACCAGCTATCTAACACGGAAGAAGAAGAGGCAGTGGAAGGGAAAGAAGAAGGAAAGAAGGACCGGGAGGAAGACTGGGCTGACAAGTTTGATGGTGCCGACATAGGAATGTTGTTTAACGAGAAGATGGCTCAGCTGCATGTAACTGATCAGAACTGTTTCATGATGGATTTCGGGGCACTAGTCGATTGCACCAAGCTTATCATCGATGCAGCTATGAAGGAGGTGAAGAATTGGTCCATCGAGTCTTCTGGTGTGCAGGTCATCTATCCTAAGTCCAAGTTTGAGTTGGAGTCTGTAATTGAGGGCATGCCTGTTAGTGCTCCTCTTCCTGATTTTACCATTGAGTTTGTAATTTCTAATGTTCTTAATGAAATGAACAAGATTTTCGGTTACTCTGTTTTGTTCGATTTATTTCATATGCTTTCTGACGATTTTAAATTCGACGGGGATATCCTCGAAGAAATAAAATTTTTGATAAAAAGAGATGAAGAAATGCATGTCCAACCAATAATTGAAGAAACTTTGTCACTAAATTTGGGTAATAAAACTAACCCGCAAAATATTTAAATTGGTTCTTCTATATTCTTAGTCGAACAAGAACAATTAATAACTTTATTAAAAGAATTCAAATATGTGTTTGCATGGCCTTATGAGGATATACCCGGAATTGATCCTGACATCACCCAGCGCCATATCTCTTTATACCCCGATGCTAAACCGGTCAAACAAAAATTAAGACGCATCCGACCAGAACGGGCTCTGAAAATCAAAGAAGAAGTTGCCAAACAGATTAACGCTGGGTTCCTAATGGTAACTGAGTATCCAAAGTGAGTAGCCAATATAGTGACAGTTTTAAAGAAGGACGGCCGTATCCGGGTCTGCGTGGATTTCTGGGATCTCAACAAGGCTAGCCCAAAAGATGATTTCCCGTTTCTACGCATCGATATCTTGGTAGACAGTACAGCGGGGCATGCTTTGCTATCATTCATGGACGATTTTTCTAGGTACAACCAGATTCTGATGGGTCCTGAAGATAGAGAAAAGATGACATTCACCACGCCATGGGACCCCTATTGTTATCGTGTGATGCCGTTCGGTCTAAAAAATGCAGGGGCAACCTATCAAAGGGCCATCACTACTTTACTTCATGACATGAAACACAAGGAGGTCGAAGTGTACGCAGATGATATGATAGTCAAGTCTAAGGATCGAAATGGCCACATCGTAGCACTGCGAAAGTTCTTTGAAATAATTCAAAAGTACAAGATGTGGCTCAACTCGCAAAAATGTGCCTTCGGAGCCACTGCCGAAAAAATGCTCGGATTCATGATCACTCAAAGAGGCATTGAAGTCGATCCTTCAAAGATTAAGGCAATCTTGGACATGCCTCCTCCGAGGACCGAGCGAGAGGTCAAGGGTTTTCTGGGAAAGATTTAGTTCATCAGCCGATTCATCGCAAAATTGACTACTACCTGCGAGCCGCTCTTCCGTCTGCTGAATAAAGAAGTTGAATTTGAATGGGATCACAAATGTCAAGATGCCTTTGATGTCGTACGTCAATATCTGCAAAATTCACATGTTCTAGCTCCTCCCAAACTTGATAGGCCATTGATTCTCTATTTGTCAGTAACCGATTCTGCTATGGGATGTATGTTGGCATAAGAAAGTGAAACCGGAATAGAAAATGCTGTCTATTACTTAAGCAACAAGATGACCGGGTCAGAAATACGGTACACGATATTGGAGAAGACATGCTGGGCCTTGGTTTGGGCTTCCCAAAAACTAAAACATTACATGCTATCTTTGACAGTGAGCATCATCTCTCGGATGGACCCATTGAAGTATCTGTTTAAAAAGACAGCACTGACAGGAAGGTTAGCCCGATGGTTACTGCTACTATCCTGGTTTGATCTCCAATATGTCACCCGAAAGTCAGTCAAAGGTAGGGCAGTGGCAGAATTTTTGACCGACCAACCAATTGAAGGAGATGAAGACACAGAGTTCCAGTTTCCCAACGAACAGCTAATGAAAGTTAGGGAGGACAAATGAACTCTATATTTCGATGGAGCATCCAATCAATACGGCTATGGAATAGGAATCCTTCTTATCACCCCCGATGATTCACATGTTCCGTTGTCCCTAAAGCTCAATTTTGAAGTCACCAACAATCAGGACGAGTACGAAGCATGTTTAGCGGGATTGGAGGCAACCTTAGAACTATGGGAAAGAAAACTGGAAGTCATTGGAGATGAAGCACTAGTAGTTTCATAAGAAAGAAGAGAATGGAAGGTCAGAGATTTAACCTTAATTCTCTACCATCAAGAGCTGGAGAAGCTGATACCGTGCTTTGAATCAGTAATCTTTACCCATGTGCCGAGACTGCAGAACAAGTTCGCCGATGCACTGGCCACCCTAGCATCCATGATTTACATACCACCCGGAGTGCGGATGAGACTTTGGTAATAGAGCAGAAAAAAAGCCGACATACGAGATGACAACTGCTATTGAAGAAAGCACTGACGGCCTCTCATGGTATTTTGACATTAAGAACTTCATAGAGAAAGAAGAATATCCCAAGTTGGCCAGCAAAAAGGACAAAAGGGCAATTTGACGACTATCTACGCAGTTTGTCATTTGTGGTGGTAGACTGTACAAACGAGGACATTCTGGGATCAGCAAATTGTGTGTAAACACTGAAGAGGGCCAAGTGCTGATAAAAGAGATACACACTGGAGTCTGTGGGCCGCACATGAGTGGTAATATGTTAGCTAAGAAGATCCTATGACAAGGATACTTTTGAATGACAATGGAGACGGATTGTATATAGTTTGTGCGGAGGTGTCAAAAGTGTCAGATTCACGCAAACCTCATGCACGTTCTCCCGTCTCAGCTGTATAACTTGACGTCACCATGGCCATTTTTAGTATGGGGCATCGATGTGATGGCCAGAGTAACACCAAAGGCATCTAATGGACACGAGTTTATCTTAGTGACCATTGATTATTTCACCAAGTGGGTAGAAGCTGCTTCCTACTCGGTGTTGAAAGCCTCCCATGTTGCCAGATTCATCAAGAAAAATATCATCTGTCGGTACGGAGTTCTCACAAGGTCATCTCGGATAATGGCTCACATTTTCAAGAGGAAGTCTTGGACCTTTCAAGGAATACCAGATAATGGCTCACAAGTCCTCGCCATATCGGCCGCAAACCAACAGAGTAGTCGAGGCAGCAAACAAGAACATCAAGAAAATTCTGCAAAAGAAAATCAACTCGCACAAAGATTGGTCGGAGCATCTACCATTTGCACACTAGGGATACCGAACGTCGATCATAACTTCAACCGGAACTATGCCATACTCTTTAGTGTACGGGATGGAAGCTGTCCTTCCCATTGATGTGGAAATCCCTTCACTAAGGATAGTGGCCGAGGCCAGTATTTCGGAAGCAGAATGGTAGAGGAACCGAATGTAAGAGTTGCTTTTGTTTGATGAAAGAAGTCTGCAAGCCCTATTTCATGTACAAGGTTACCAAATGAGGATAGCTCAAGCATTCAATAAGAAGGTCAATACTCGGGACCTCAGAGAAGGAGATTTGGTTCTCAAAGAAATCAGATCTCCCATCTTCAACCCAAGAGGCAAGTTCAAGCCAAACTGGTCCGGATCATTTTTTATCAAAGCCATCATGATCGGTGGTGCAGTCATTATCATGGATTTGGACGGCAATGTATTCTCCACCCCAGTAAACCTCGATCAGCTTAAAAAGTACTATCCTTGAGGTAGAAATAAAGATAAAATAAAAGCTCGCTGAGTTGAAAACTGAAAAGGCGACTCAGGAAAAAGTTAGAGCAGCCTGCAAGGTCGAAAACCCGAAAGGGCGACCTTGGCAAAAGTCAGGGCACTACAAAAGGAGAGTGTTAATACCTGAGTGAAAATCAAGCCTGAACTACGTTAAGGCCTGATTCTATCTTTTTGGGATACGTAGGCAGCTTCTTTTAAAGAAATTCGGCCACATTCTTTGTCTATAACCATTTTGAATCCAAGAAAGACTAATGCAAATTAATTTCTGAAATTTTATAATAAAGTCATTAAAACTTTGGATAAATTTAAACCATCTTAGACATAAAGTGGGGGTATGTCATTACTTTGAATCACAAAATTTTTTAAATAAAAGGAAGGGCACGCAAGTCTCAAACTCTACAAACAAAATAAGGACAAACTATGAAATTTTCTAAACAAAGCAAGAGACCTCAAGTTCTTCTTCTTTTTGCTGCTTGTTTTTCTTTTTCTTTGTCTTTCTTTTCCTTATCTTGTGTCAACCATGTCTTGTATTCAGCAGAAAGATCGGGACACTGCAACTCGTGCATCTCCATCAATGAGCGAGATGGCCAAGCATCCCGATACTGGGTTAGGAAAGGAGCCCGCAGTGTAGAGGAAAACAAACGGCCTCGAATACTGGGAAATATGATATGACTTCGCCCGAACTGCCGCATGATCCTATGAGGGTAGTACAAAGTTGTCTGACACAGACTAGCAAGCAGCACACCAGGATGATCCATAGTGGTCAAAGTCATAGCAGGAATCTGCCACCAAGGGCACTGTCAGTTAATGTCTAAACTAGTCAGAGAGGAAAGATATTGTCGCCAAGATGCCTCAGGGTCACATATCTGATAACGCGGGTGGTAAAGGAAAGCAGCGGCATTGTGCCTCTCAGTAGGAGGCTTTTGCACAAGGTTTACCTTCTCCATCAGCCAGATCTGTAGCAAAGGTTAGAGCAGTAAGAGAAAAGCTTTGCAGCGTGACAGAGAACTTGATACAGAGGAAGATGTTACGCTCACCTGGAGAAGTAAAGGGCTGCCAGCAAAGGTGGTGGTCTCGCCACGATGAATAGCGTCCAAACCCAATAGTGTCTCAGTAAGAACAAGGGGCATAAAGTCTTTCCTTGTCAACATTTGGCCAGCAATGTCAACTAGGGCACAACTAACCCGCCCATTAGGAGGAACAAGGAGATACTGGGCAAGGAGGCAGAAGCAAAGCACATAACGACGCTGCAGCTGAAAGTTGAGATCGCTGAGGTCACCAATAGGATGAAACCTCTCAATAAGCAGCGGGATGTCAAGACAGTCACCCGAGATCAAAAGAGAAGCCTCCATCCTGGATAGGCCACAAAATTGCATCACTTGCTGCCGAACTGAGAGGAAGGGAGTAGGAACGACAACAGAACTCCATGGAGCCAAGTCTAAAATGGAAGAAAACTCCTTCATAGTAGGGTAGAGTTCTTCGAGTCCAAATCGAAAGACGTGGGACTGTGGATCCCATAGTTGAAAGGTGGCCTTCAACAATGGTTCGTTTATCTCCACGATCATAAGATGAAACAAGGAGTTGATCCCAAAAGAAGCAAAGTTCAGACGTTCAATGTGGGAGAATGCCTCAATCCAAGAAGAAAGTGGGGTAGTCATCTGAGTGTAAGCAACAGAAAAGGGGAGTCTTCAGGGCCGTATTTATAAGGCAGAAAAGGCGGAAAACCAAAAATTTGGCAAAAGGCACATCCATTCTGGCGGCCACCACCTTGGAGTTGGTGATCGCCAACTTGAAAAGCACAGTACAGTGACATCATTATTTTGACCAGGTAGCCGCCATGTTGGAAGTGGCGACCGCCATGTTCTAGGTGGCGACCACCATGTTTAAAGTGGCAACCGCCATGTTTTTTTTTGTAGCGGCCGCCATGTTTGAATATGGTGGGTGTATTTAGTTTACAGTGACTTGTGTAAAATGTTGACATTCGCATGGTACATACAAAACTGTTCAGGCAGTAAATGAAGAATCACGCAGTAGATGGGTATCAACTAATAAAATGGCACGGAGGCCCAAGAGAAGCATAAAAAGTAATATGATGTAAAATTTGGCACCCAGGCCCAATAAACTGTAAGCTAGGGCACGCAGGCCCATAGATCAAATAAAAGTATAAAAATGTGTCAAGTTGGGGCACGCAGGCCCATCAAAAACAAGTAAGTCAGAAAACAAACTGGGGGAGGGGAAGCACTCTCTTAAGCATGCCTCGGGCGGACTCGACGGGAGAAAGGGCCGGCTTCGTCTGAGCTGACGTCATCGAAGAGTCACTCGATAATATCATCACCATCATCATTGCCGGAGGAAGAGGATATGACTCTGGAACGGCTCCTGGAGGATGAGACGGATCCTCTCGATCGGGCCCTAGAAGAAGCAACGCGAGACCCACGGCCTCGAGCAGAGGCTGGGGCGGGACCCGGAGCCGGTGGAGGCACAACACCGGCGACCGGAGCTGGAGGCTGTTAAAAGAAAAGAAAGACTCAAAGCAAGCATAAAGGAAGAAAATGTAGAAAAACTAAAAAGGAACACATGAGCTACTTACAACAGCTGTTCGCGTGAAAGCAATGCCGGCCACCCGCATCGAGGCGTCCATCTGCCGGACCATCACTCTCAAGCCGGTGACCATCAGCATCGTCCGGTCCACCCATGCTTGATTAAACTACAGCAAGAAGAAGAGAAAGTCAGCCAGACGAATGAAGAAGAAAATGAAAGGAAGGAGTAAGGAAAAGGAAATACCTGGCCAATCTCTGCTCTGTACTTAAAAACTGATGGGACTGGAACAAGAAGGGAGAGAGGGAAGCTATAGGCCACGGTCTGGATCTCCCAAGGGATCTCCGGACCTATCACTCCTCCAGCCCCGGCTCCAGGGGCAGCAGCTCCACCAGCAGCACCGGCATCTGCTACCTCCGGTGCTGGTCCTCTCCTCCTACCGCCAGGGCCAGCCGGGCCAGGACCTAGGGGGCCCATCAGATAAGCCTATGCCCAAGCTGCGTAATCCCCCTCTACTACCAACAGCTCCGAGACTGGGGTCCCCACCGTTTCCAATAGCAAGTTGACACGGCCTATGTGATTTATCCGACGCATGTAGGCTGGAGGAACCACCGGTTTACGAAAATGATCCAGGCTGAGCGACCGGCGGACCACCCGCTCTCCTAGATAATACTCCCTACCGCATGGACCCTCCAGTAGGATCCGTCTCGCAGCAGTGTCGCGACTGTGCATAAAATCTGCGCTGGCCCGGTCCTCCACTCCCCTCTAGACATCCCAGTGAACCTGCAGGTACAGTATAATGCAATAAACAGTAAATAGCCAACGATCTGCACGTAGTACGGTGATCAGTATATAGTATAGTGTAGTAAACAGGAACAGTGATCAGTTTACAGTGCAGTGAACAGTCGTGAACAGGATGCGATACGGTAAAAATAGCAAAATGATACCTGGTTGGGGGTCAACCGGTCCAGTGAGACCCGAAAGCGGTCATTATCCTTCCCTCCGGCTTTCTTTTCCTTTAACCCATGGGACCATAGGATTGCTCGGGGAATGACCAGAGGGACATGAAGCCCGAGGAACTCGTAAGTCCACAACTGCAATAAAGAATGAGTCAATCAGTAAATAATGGATAACATGAGAATTGAAATAAATGGAAGAATACATAAACTAAATCATACCTCTCAAACCCTCCTGTATCTCCCAATGCAAAGCTCTTGAGGGAACCGGGTCAGAGTCCGCACGAATCCGTAAAAGGTGGCCAGAGCAGCTCCTCCCCAATCGAATGAGGCAACTTGGTCCAAATGAGCAAGGGCGCCAAGATAATGCAGATGAATGGTATACATCAAAACAAGGAGGTACCAAACATATACATCAAAAAGCCCCGGGCGACCCACTCGAAGTGGCAGGGCTCAAATTTGTGAAAGTGGCGGAAACACTCGAAGAACCAAGTGTATCGAACTCAGTCTCTATCCATCTGAGTGGGAACGGCTCCAAGAAAATGCAGCAGCGCATCAGTAGAGTGGCCGATGGTCGGATCTAACGGAATTGGCGCTCATCCAACCCGTATATCGGTGATCAGTGCAAAGTCGAGAGGCGTCAGGGTAGCCTCAAAGGTGGTAAAATGGAAGGTATTGGTAGTATCCCACTACTGCTCAGCCAAGGTCGTCTGCCAGACCCGGTCATTGCTCGTTCTACCCAGCAGGGGTATGAATCGAGCAAAGCCCTTCGGTTCGTGTGTAAGTGACGACCCTTCGGTTCTTTCAAAAGCCCTAAAAAAAGACTATGCATCTTAACCCTAAGTTCGTGAATAACTGACGACCTTCCGGTTCTTGCAAGCCCTGATAAATCAAGCAAATCCCCATAATCCTTGGTTCGTGTGTAAGTGACGATCCTTCGGCTCTTTCAAACCCTAGAAAAAACCTAAGAACCCTGAGCCCTGGTACACTAGGCAGATCTCCATCTTTTGTGTTAAAATAAAAACTTTTCTAAAAAAAAACAATATAAAAAATAATAATAAATAATAATAAAAAAGAGAAAAATGTAAAGAAAATCTCCCCTTTAATGTTAGTATTTTTTCTATTTTGTCCCAATTGTTTTCAATTTCTAGGATTTTCATAAGAATTATCTCAAATTTGTTTCTCATTGTCTAGGATTTTCTTAAAATTTCTAGAA
>JAOTRH010054339.1:0-19103 GCA_034768845.1 Heliamphora exappendiculata
TGAGTGTGAGTCATGTCGTTTTGCTAAGCACCTGCGTGTGCCTTTCTCTTCTCGTGTCAATCAAAGAGCTTCAGCTCCGTTTCAGTTAGTTCATTCCGATGTCTAGGGACCTAGTCCGATCACCTCTTTATTTGGTTTTCGCTACTTTGTGAGTTTTGTTGATGGTTACTCTCGCATCACATTTCTCTATTTAATAAAGCATAAATTTGAGGTTTTGTCTGTGTTATCCAATTTTGCATGACTATACAAAATCAATTTGGCACTTGTGTTAAAATCTTACGGAGTGATAATGGGGGGGGGGGGAGTATTTGTCTACTGGTACGAGGGAATTCTTGATAAGTCGTGGTATTTTCCCATCAAAGGTCGTGTCCCGATACTCCCGAACAAAATGGGGTAACTGAACGAAAAAATAGACGTGTGTTAGAAACAGCCCGAGCTCTATTGTATCATATGCATGTGCCTCATCAGTTTTGGAGTGAGGCGGTTCTCACGGCGTACTATCTCATTAATCGCATGCCGTTTTCTGTATTGGGAGGTATTTCTCCTATAACTCCTATGATGCCTCTACACTCCTTGCCACTTAAAATCTTTGGTTGCAGATGCTATGTACGCAACACCAGACCACATGTTACCAAACTTGATTCTCGTGCCCTCAAATGTGTGTTCCTTGGCTTTCCTCAGTATCAAAAAGGGAATCGGTGTTATTGTCATGCCCTCCGTCGATTTGTTGTATCTCGGGACGTCACCTTTCTTGAGTCAATCCCTTTTTATTCACCATCTCCTTCCCGTCCATCTCCCGATCGTGAGTCATCTCCCCCTCCTTTGTCTGCTGATTTTATGCTTTCTCGGGTTACCACTGATATTCCTGCTACATCTCCTGAGCCGCTCTCAACGCCACCTCCTGCACCTTCACCTCCAAGTGATCCGACCCCTGCTGAGCCAGTCCTCTCGTCGGCTGATCCGCCAGCAAGTGAGCCCTCTATTGCTGCCCGTCGCCCATATCGCCGATGTCGGGATCACCCCAGGTATGTTGAGTCTTATAAGGGGTTGTCAGCTTCCTTATAGGCCTTTATTTCTACACTGGATACTACTGCTGTTCCAGGAAGTGTTTCAGAGGCTCTCTCATCCTGGTTGGCGATCAGCTATGTTAGAGGAAATGTCCACCTTGGAGCATAATGGTACTTGGGAGGTTGTTCCTCTTCCTGCCGGGAAGTAGGCCGTTGGCTGCGAATGGGTCTATACAGTGAAGGTGAATCCTGATAGTTCTTTGACTCGTTTAAAAACACGCCTTGTTGCGGCGACCTTCAAGAAGAAGTTTATATAAAGCAACCTCCCGGGTTTGTTGCTCAGGGGGGGTCTGGCCTTGTGTGTCGACTTTGTCGGTCCTTATACGGTCTAAAACAATCTTCCCGGGCCTAATTTGGGAGATTCAGCATAGTGGTATAACAGTTTGGACTACGACAGTCAAGCAAAGATCATACAGTGTTTTTCGTCGGACTGATACAGGATGTATTCCTCTCGTTGTCTATGTTGATGATATTGTTATTACTTGTGATGATCATGTTGGGATTGGCAACCTAAAGACTTTCTTGCAGTCACAATTTCAAACGAAGGATCTTGGACACTTGCGATATTTTTTGAGAGTCGAGGTAGCTAGAGGTAAGCATGGGATCTTTATTTCTCAAAAGAAATATGTGATTGACATTCTGCGAGATGCCGGTGTACTGAATGCAAAAAGTGTGGAGTCTCCGATGGATCCAAATATGAAGCTTCTTCCTGGTGAAGGTGATATGTTTCCTCATCCAGACAGGTATCGACGAATGGTGAAAAAACTTAATTATTTAACTACCATAACTAGACCAGACATTGCCTATCAGGTCAGTGTTGTGAGTCAATTCATGTCTGATCCTCGTACTCTCCACTGGAATGCAGTGGTTCGTATTCTCCGGTATCTCAACTGTAACCCAGGGATGGGTCTACAGTTTTGTGATCGGGGTCATTCACGTACTGAGGGCTATTCTGATGCAGACTGGGCAGGATGTCCAATTGATAGAAGATCCACATCAGAGTTCTCTATTTTTGTTGGTGGGAACCTCGTGTCATGGAAAAGCAAGAAATAAGACGTGGTATCGAGATCAAGTGCAGAGGCAGAATACAGGTCCATAGCATTAGCTACATCTGAAATTATGTGGGTTCGACAGCTTCTCACCGAGTTAGGTGAACCGCCTATGGGTCCTACTAAATTGTGGTGCGATAATAAGTCTGCAACTTATATTTTCACGAATCCGGTGTTTCATGAGCGAACCAAACACATCGAGATTGACTGTCACTTTATCCGTCATGAGTACAAGAATGGCACCATCGGGTTTGGTTCGGTTCGATCTGGTGAACAACTTGCTGACTTGTTCACTAAGGCATTGTCGGGATCTCGAGTCAATTACATCTGTAACAAGTTGGGCATGATTGATATATATGCTCCAACTTGAGAGAGGTTGTTAAGTAGCAAGGGTTAATATATTTATATATATTATAGTACGTGGTATTATGTGGGTATGCCCACAGTACTTATTGTAATCCTCTTTTTCTTAATAAATATGGGTGTAGGTCTCCTTTGGTGGGATACTCTTCTCTATAATCCCCTTTACTCTAACAGGTACATCAATAGTATCAACTGCAGAAATAAAGGCACATAAAGATGCGGATAAGTTCTTATAGGACTCAACATAATGGGGGTGATCTTGACAGGTGCGGTAAGGAGGACGAGTAGCAATATAGGGCTCACTTACCGGTGGATCAACCGACGAGAGAACTAGCTCAGCAAGAGGCGGATCACGTGAGGGTTGTGCTGCAGGAGGAGGTGAAGGAAGCGGTGAAAGAGAGGCTGCAGGAGCATCTGGGGAAACCCGATAGATAAGAAGATCGTCTGACAGAGGAGATGGAGGAAACTCACAACCAGGAGAAGAAATAAGAGAAGCAAAATAGAACGGAGTAGACTCAAGGAAAATAACATCCCGAGACACAACAAAACGATGAAACGCGGGACAGTAACATCGATACCCCTTCTAGTGTTGGGGGTAGCCAAGGAAAACACATTTTAGGGCACGGGCATCAAGTTTAGTCACCTGTGGTCGGGTGTCACGCACATAGCATACACAACCAAAGATTTTAAGGGGCAGGTAGTGCATAGGCGAAGTAAGAGCTAGCACAGTTATCAGGGAAGCATCACCCAACATAGTAGATGACAGGCGGTTGATAAGATAACATGCTGTGAGAACAGCCTCACTCCAAAAATGGTGGGGAACATGCATGTGAAATAGAAGAGCACGGGCCGTCTCCAAATTATGTCTATTTTTTCTCTCTGTCACCCCATTCTATGCAGGGGAATCGGGACAAGACGTCTGATGAGAAATACCATGACCCACCATAAACTCCCTCATAAGAATAGACATATACTCCCCCCATTATCACTCTGTAACACCCTAACACAAGTACCAAACTGAGTTTTCAGTAATACAGAAAGAAATAAACACAGATAACACCTCAAATTTATTTTTCATTAAACATATAAATATTGCACGAGAGTAATCATCGGCAAAGCTCACATAATAACGAAAACCAAACAAAAAGGTGACCGGACTATGTCCCCAGACATCATAATGAACTAACTGAAATGGAGCAGAAGCTCTTTTATTGACTCGAAATGGAAGAGGCACACGCAAGTGCTTGGCAAAACGACACGACTCGCACTCGATAGCAGACATAGAATGTAAACTAGGATAAACAATTTTAAGACTCGACAAACCAAGATGCTCAAGACGACAATGGACATTAAAAGCGGAAGGAGACATGACAGAGTAGGCCTAAGCAGGAGCAGCATCCAGCAAGAACAACCCCTTCGAGACTCGTCCTCTACTGATAGTCTTCTTCGTCGTAAGATCCTGAAAAATATAGTAATCGGGAAAGAACTTTATTCAGCAGCCCAAATCAATAGTAAGCTAACTAATAGATAACAGATTAAAAGAATTATCAGGAGTATGCAAGACATTGTGTAAAGGAATAACAGGATTCGACATCACAACAACTCGTCTGGATGAGTTGAGCGCCCCCTGAGGGCTCATCTGGCCATGGTCCTGCTGGCTAGGATCAGCCGTGGTATTTGCCACCAGTGGGGGCTTCCCATGAAACTTATAGCACTCACTCCGAATGTGCCCCCGCATCCCACAGTAGTGGCACGTACGGGTCCCACAACCGCCATCACGACCTCCTCCACGACCAAACTCGACACTACCATGACCACGGCCTCGACTGTTGCGGCCACCATGAAATCCCGCCAAAGCAGACTGATCAGAATTCTCCATAGGAGATGGATCACGAGACTCATCCCGATGAGTCGCCCGGCTCACACAATGGAATGTCTCGAAGAGAGTGGAAATGATCGCCCCAACCAGAATCTGAGAGCATGCAGAGTCAAACTCAGAATCCAAACTAGCCAAAAAACATACCACTAAGAGCTGCTGCCTCTGCTCCTAGAACTGAGACAGTTGATTCGTGAATGGTAGGAGGCAATCAAACTCGTCAGCCAAAACTTTGAATTATATAAAATGACCCTGAAGAGGCTTCCCGAACTGCTGGGACTGAAAGAATCCTCTCATAACATCGTAGAGGAGAGAAAGATCATTAGTGGATGAATATATCAATTCTAACGATGACTAGATCTCTCGCACAGTGTCAGTGTTCGCCACCAAAGCCTAAATAGATGGATTCATTGAGTTCAACAACTAACTAAATATCCGGGCATCATCTCGGGTCCAAGTCCGGAAGGTTGCGGATGTTGCTGATGGAGGATCATCAAATAGATGAGAATCAAGCTCCATGCCTTGAAGAAACTTAAGAACACTCTTCTTCCATAGAGCATATCCATTGGCACCATCGAGTCGCTGATTAACCGACCGTGTGGAGGATGAGACAACCTCTGTGGTATGCTGCCGACCAACTTCAATATGGGATTTGCGGATCACCGAACCTTCTGATATCCCTAGCTACCAACAAGGAGGCCAACAAATACCACGAAGCACACGTCACAACCACATGAAGAATGAGAACTGTGCTGGACCCTCACTGCATCATCAAAGCAGTAGACATCATAGCACCGCAGCCCATTGTACAGGCTTAAAGATGCAGTGAGGGAAAGAGAGAGAAAACCCTCTGCGAAAGGACTATCAGAGGTCCGACAGTGGTCGACGAGGCTCGCCGAGGGTCGGCGAGTGGCCGGAGAGAGGTTGTGCAGGCTGGCAGTAGTCGGTGAGAAGGTTTGAAGCTTGTTCCAATGACTGTGGTTGGTCGTGAAGACTGGCGGTGGTCGACGGAGGTCGGCGAACGCCCGACGGTGGTCGGCGGAGGGCCTGGAAGGGTCGGTGGTGGTCGGTGACGAGGTTTCGTACTTGCGGCGAGGAGGTTTAAGGCTGGCGGCGGCTGGAGTGCTGGCGGCTAAAGTTTTAGGGCTGGTGGCTGACGGCTGAAGGCTAGGGTTAGGGTTTAGTCCTAGCGGCTAGGGTTCCATGGCTCTGATACCATGTTAAAATATGAGAGAAGAAATACTAGAAGCATGTATTCTCATTGTGAGGCATACGCACATATATATTAAGTAATGAAGGACTACAATAACTACTATAGGCATATCCATAGGATAACATTATTAATATGTTAATATATATATTAACAAAAAATTGTTTGAGATCAGGAATACCAACAAGATCATCCTCCGTGCTCAAACGTGTGTCTGGCATACAAGCCATGTTGCTTATCTCAGTCAGAATTTTTAAGATTTGGATTTTAGTTCTTCCAGATTTCCAATTCATTTTAAACATATGGTCCTTAATTTCATCATTAGTGTTACCTACCAAGAACATACTTGAGAGCTTGTTTTCTACTGAGCTTCATAAAATCTGTTTAGCTTCATTCATAAAGTCGTGTTTTGAGTGCTCTAGCATAAATGAAAATAACTGTCATTTGTTGATATTATCGGAAAAAAGATCGTCATGCGCATGACAAGCGCTCGGACATGCGTAGCTCAAATATCATCCATTAGACACAAACACAATCTGTTGGTTTCTAACTGTGGTTTATCTATACATATCCATTTCATAGTTTAGGCCTGAAAGACAAAAACTGACAGATACAAAAGACTGACCTCTTGTTTATCAAGGCAGCTAATCTGAAACTTGGCTTTCAAGAGCTGGAATGCTAAGGAAATGAGCTGAGAACCGAAAATCTGATGCCCCTCTCCTGTTTGGAATGACTGATCTCTTCCGCCTTTCAGAAAATCCTTGCCCAGAAATTACCTCAGATAGAAGCCCTGCACTCTTTCTCTCTCTACCCTTGCTATTTTCTTCCAAATGCCTGCGAAATTGTTGAAAACATTTCAAGAAGATAAGGTGATGCAGAACAAGAACGAGATGAAGGAGAAGAAGAAGATAAGAGAGAAGCAAAGAGGAATAAGAGGACAGAAACTGCAGGAGAAAATGAAAATAGGAGTAAGAATCAATGCACACTACCATGTTGTATACATAGGCAATAAGGAAAAAGACAGTTATTACATAATATATATATATATGATGGATGCATCTTAAACAATCATTAATTGTGCCTTCAACATGTTACAAAATTGGGCACTGTCGTAATATTATATATTTTTCTTCATCAATAAGCAGGTATGCATTCTTAGAATCGTAGAAATAATTGTTCTTTGAAACAAATAGTGGGGAAGAGAAGTCAGTTTTAAATCATTATGTTCACAAAACACTGTCATTCCTCCACTAAATATTCAGTAAAATACATGACTGGGAGGAGGAGGACAGTAAATGGAAAAGTACATATGGGATTGACTAAAATACAAATCCAAGTAAATAGAGATGAATATTTCTAAAATTCTACACTCAAGGAAAGGCAGTTTCCCAGAAAAAAAACAAGCGCCATAACTAAGACATTTGGACTAGAAAGACAAGTTGCAATGTGAGGAAGAAAATGAGGCAACTTATGAAACGCAAGGCAAAGACAATGCCACACAAAGCAAAAAAAAAGAAGGAACCAGTCACCATGCAGGAAAGTTTTAAAAAATGAAACAAATGGACAAATATGCATAAAACATTAGCACACGTGAAATGGTGTTCACTAACTTTTTTAACCTTCAACTATTGATAAATTACACATCTAAAGCACCACCAAATTCCCTGAACCCTGATACTTCTAACCTTGTTAGGGCAGTGCCTCATGCATCCCACATTTTACATATTATATCACACTTTTTAAACATTGCGATTATCCCATGATATTGACGCTTTACACCACAAGAAAACCTTACTAAAGATCCCTACAACGTCAAGGACATGGATTTATTAAAATTAGCCATGTGTCAAGTTTTTTCCCAGAGCCATGCATGCTTGTCACCAAAGAAAGAGACAAAGGCAAGTTTGTTTGCCATCATTTTTTATGATAATATTGAAACACAAGCTGCCAATGTTACAAGAAAATACATAAACAGAGATGAAATCACCATTGGTATTTGAGAATTACAGGGACTTCCCCTGATATTTCTGTTAATGTATTATCAAATAAGTATTTCTAACCACATATTAGGACTTTTTCTGCATTAATCCCCATAGTTTTGAAGATGATTGGAAGTATTTCTAACCCCAGTTGTTTTTAGATTACTTAAACCCTTCTCTTTTTCTTTTAAACTTCTTGTTCTTGGATAACTTTTATAATTAGTTAAATGTGAGGGAAAAGAAAAGAAAAGAAAGTAAGACATAACAAACTTCAGTTGGAATGATGGAAATACTAAACTTGCAACTTTGGATGTCCATAAAATAAGTAAGACATAACAAACTGAAGTAATTCAAACATTGAATGACATTTTTTTATATCAAAATCACTCCATTATACAGTCTGTACTTCTTTTTGCCTCATTAAGAAATACAATTCCACACTGCTTGGGTATAGAATGGAAAATCACTTAATATAATTTTAGGACTATGAAGCGTACTATAACATCGCATGAGTACAAAAGTAATGTCCGGTATATAAGTATGAAGGCACCCTCACCTCAATAGCTAGCTTTTGAGATTGAGTTTTACCCAAGACCATGTAACATGGTATCAGAGTGAGTAGGGTGCATGACCCAGACCTGCACGCGACAGATGCTGCCGAGTGAGCACGCTGCGCGTGAGGGAAGGTGTGAAGCGAAGTTCCACATCGCCTAAGTACAAAAGTAATGTACAGTTCAATAGCTAAATTTTGGTGTTGAGTTCTACCCAACACCGTATAACGAGGACCTCTGCACCTACTAGCTTAAGCTTTTAGGTTAGACACATAACTCTAGATGATATCATAGCGGTGCCCATTCCGCTCACTCATACAAATAAAATTAAAAAATGAATTCCCAAACCCCACAACAACTGACAAAAAATAATTGTACAACAATATACCAAACAAAGAAAAGAGAAAGAATGCACCTAACAGACATCAAAAGCAGCTGGCGGATGGACGACCCATATCGATTGGGTATGGGTATGAAATGAGTGGTCACTTAATATAATATTGAGATCTATCCACCCAACAACTTAATCTTTTAGGTTATATACAACATTTTCTACAAGCCTAAATAAATATTTCCTCATAAGGTTTAGCAAGCATTATTCAAGCAAGCAGGAAATGTCATCGTCTCTCCAATTTTCATTAGGAAACAATTTTAAAAACAACTAATATGCGTTATTTTGTCACTAAAAGGTAAACAATGTTAAACAGAAAAACTTGAGCTCCTAACACGATCAGAAAAATGAAAAATCAATGTTCCTAGACATGTTACAGTATTCAATATCTTCATAATTGTGAAGCACACAATCTTCAAACAGAAACAAGTAATACTCGCAAATTGGCTCTCAAACTTAGCAATTCACAAAAATAATCCATAAAAGGAGAACTTGCAGGCATAATGATAATCACATCACATTTCCCAGAGATCAGTCAAGAAAAATTACAAAGGTTTGTTTGTATGAGGAAGAGAGCCCTTACCGTTCACGAATGATTTTAAAGGCTTCTTTCGTTGCATAAGGTAGCCCAGTCTTTGGATCACGGTACCTTCAACATCACGTGACAATCAAGGAACAGTCAAAGATTCACCTAATGATGGGACGCTCATCACTATAGTTGTTAAAAGCCGTTAGGTACTAAATGGGCTCAAAGTACATGGAGTTCCATGTGCTCAAAATACATAGGACCGTAGATATATCAAAATCCAAGGTCCTTTATATTCTTGTGTCCCACAACAAAAACCACAGAATGTTGCAGTATATTGCCTTAGGATAACATTTTTTCCCCTGGGATAAGATCACAGTATCTTACGGCACACCAAATGTTTAGATCCCAACTTTTCACCCAACCAAACTAAATCTGACCCCACTGCAAAGCGGGGAGCATATGGAGCAACTGAAAGACTGCGAATGAGGTAAACCTCCCTTGTAATGTTCAGATAGCATCAGCAGATATAATGATTGAATGCTGAACACTAAGGAATGGAGAAGGACAGTAAGAACAATTGAATGCAGGCACTGAAGCATGCATTTTACCCAACAACCATATTTCGTACGCTGTGTTACATGGCATTGAGTAAGGTTGTTGGGTACAAGTATGGTATAAATTTCATATTTATTTAATTTCTCATATCTAAGAACTAGGAAAGAAAGTGGCATGCCAAAATCAGACACATGTCGAATACCAACACTCGTTGAATGCTCCCCAACACGAGCTAGATGCTCGTCCAATCATATCTTATTATTTTTTATGATTCAGGACCGGACACCCTTCAGACATTTAATAGACACACATCTCTATCACTTGGACGCAAGTGAAACACATTACAAATTTGAAAACATTGCATGGGATAAAATGATACAACAAGAACAACATAGAGTTCGAAAATTATTAGGTACTCCCGGAGTACCCCCACAGCATTGTCCACCTAGTATTCTCAACAAATGCAAATGTACGATGCATACAAATTGGGTCACATTTATCTCCTACCTACCCAACAAAGGTGGGCAACATTATTCCACAAGAAGTATTTTCTGCTACATGATTGGATGAAAACACCACGTAAACATGCCACATGGTACTCTAGGACTACCAAATAATTATTCCACGCAAAGTATGTACCGCTACATGATTGGATGGAAGTACCACGTAAACATGCCACATGGTACTCTAGGACTACCAAATAATTATTCCACGCAAAGTATGTACCACTACCGCTACAAAGTATGTACTCCAGGAGTACCGAATAATTACTCCATAGAGTTACACCTATTAAACCATCATTGAACAACATAGAACTACACCCATCAATCCCTCGTCGATTACTTTTAATTTTAATACTTGTGTCACATAATATATGCCATCTATGATGCATGCATTGATTGAACATTTATTGGTTGAGTGATGTGTTATAGCCTATGGGTTATTAGTACCATTTTTTATGGAATGTAATTGGCATGTGAATGATACAGTAGTGATGTGTCCAATGACCCTAATCTGTTGTGTCCTACTTTTTTGTTAAAATTGTCGTGTCGTTACTTTTTTCTTAAAATTGTCGTGTCCATATCGTGTAAGTGTTGTGGGGTGTCCATGTCCACCTATAAAGTAGGAATACATCAAAATCGACATTGTACCAGTATTGAAAATGTATCAGATACAGAAACATATCCGCTATGCCCGGATACGCAAGGATACACCAAATAAGTATCTAATTTTTTAAGAATTTTGAATACAAGTTGGATACATGGAGATACATGGGAATACGGGAGGAATGGTGGGGATATGGGAGGCTCTAATTTTTTATTTTTTATTTTTTAATTCTTTTTAATTTATCCATGTGAGGTCCTATAGCTAGATGGATTTGCACTGAAAATGAATGTGAAAAGAAGATGAAAGAAACGCGCGATTCAAATGCCCACCGAAATGAGTAGAAAAAATATCGGGATAGCCAAGGTGACCTCTTTCAATATTAGATGATCCACTAGATTGTCTGCTTGGGAGGGCTAATTTGGACATAATTCTGACAACTTCAAGAGAAAAAGAGGTATTTACCTATTACAGATACAGTACAATTTGCTTTAGTTTTTTTTTACTGCTCCAACTTTTACGAGCTAGGATTAGGCCAGGATTTGTCATGCAGTGACCCAAGGGGTCAGTGATGAAAGTATATGGGTTGAGAGTTTCACCTATGTGGTAAATGTATTCATTTTACCTCTACCCAAAAGCCAATAATAATAATTGTTCCGTGAAATAGCACAAGACTAAGTTGGTAAAGAGGACTCATCAAATAGTGGTAATTTTTAAAACAACTCTTTTGTTTATTCAATATATTTTAAGTCCTATTGCGTTAATTCAAATATGTGATTAATGTACAATTTCAATTTGGCGGTTGGTTGTTTTAGCATTACATCATAATTTTCTAGTTGGCAATTATTGGATTTTTGATAATAACAACAAACTAAATGTATTCTTACTTTTGGTTTTATTTTTTGGAATAATACAATTCTAAAATTATAAAAATAATATTTTTTAAAAACGCATCCTAACCATATTCGTGTCCTTACTTTTTGAGGTTTTGCTGTATCGTTCCTATTCGTATCGTATTGTATTCGTATCCCATTTCCATATCCCTGCTTCCTAGGAGTTCTTGCTACTTAGTCCAAGAATACGGGAAGTTGGCAAAAAAATTCATTTCTTTATTTTCTTCTTTTATGTTATAACCTATAAAATAAAATGGAATTTACAGAACAGTATATAGCACATAATAAGTTATATTTGAGTTCCATACATACTTGCACGTAAATTTTAATAACTAGACATGCTACGTGATGTCTACCATTTGAACCCTGGTCATGAACGTGGATATGAAGGCTCTTGCCACTTGAGCCACCCTTACTTTCATCCCATACAATTACTCAAACGGTCTAGTGCAAAAACGGTTTATGGTTGTGCAAGTGCTTTCAACACAATGTACTTTTTGACCAGATTTTCAAGATACAAGCATTGATCATCATTCAATACCTCTGACCATTCCGAAGGAATCTATGGTTTTTAGTTTAATGTTTTGAACATAATCACTTTAATGTTTAGTCATTTTCTTTGAAAGTTCTACCATTGTACATTCAAGCATGCTATTTTAGGGAATCAACAAATTGAACTATTATTCTTGCCAATAAAACAATGATAGTCCAGAGAGATGATATCCAATTTATGTGAATGCACTAATTGCATAGTTTCAAATAGAGATAGCAGTTGTCGTAACGATAACAGTGGCGGTGAGAGTTTCGAGGCGTAATGGCCATAACGTAAAGGTAGCAGTCACTAGAACCGTAATTTTTTTTTTTTCGCACAATTTACTAAAATTTAACCGATACGCGTGTTTTTATTCCAAACATATATTTATTAAAGTCACAGAGTTTTGGTGTTTTTTGTTCACTTTTTAGACATGATCCGACACACGTCTTGATTTTTTTAGTAGATTTAAAATACTTTTTAAAAATAACACATCATTAAATATACAAGGCTAGCATAAAACAATCAAGATTTAAAGATTCTAAACTAGCTTATATAGATTTTGAACAAATATTTTTAAAACTATATTTTGAATTTTTTAATCATAATAATAAAAAGTAATGCAACATTAAATATCTTAATTTGACCTAAAAAATCAAAATCTAAATATTCTAAACTTACTTTGCGTAGATATTGTACTAAGATTTTTTTTTTTTACAATTAATATTTTTAATATTTTTTTAAAAAAATAAAAAGAAAATTAAACATTAAACATACAAAGCTAATTTAGAATAACCAAAATCTAAAGATCTTAAATTTAGTTCACAACTTTGCATAGACCTTGAGCAAGTAAGTTCAAATGTATTTTTTAAAAAATTTTAAAAAATAATTATAAGTAATACAACATTAAATATATGAATCTAACCTAAAACAAACAAGATCTAAATATACTAATCTTATTTTTCATAGATCTTGAAAAAAAAAAATCAATAACAAAAAATAGATATTTTTGCATTTTTAAAAGTCAAAAAATACCAAAAGTTACGTAAATTTCACAAATCAAGCTTTACACAAGTATGAGATTTTCAGCTACTATGAAAACTTTTTTCGTGAAAAAAGTGGAAGAAATTGAGCCAAAAAGTGATTTCAATTGATTCATAATCTAAAGAGCCACTATAGTCGTCGTAACGGTCGTTACAATATCGTAATGGACCTTTTACAACCTTTACATCCTTTACGACGACAGTAACAGCCTTTACAGCGACAGTAACATCCTTTACGCATGTGATTTCTCGTCACACCACTAAATTGACCGTAACAAGTATCGAGAGACACCAAAACTTATATGGTTTTTAGTTTAATGTGTTGAACATAATCTCTCTAATGTTTAATCATTTTATTTGAAAGTTCTGCTACTGTACATTCAAGCATGCTATTTTAGGGGATCAACAAACTAAACTATTTTTTTTTTTTTTTTTCATTACTATTTAATTATTATGATTTAAAATTCAAAAAAGAGTTTTAAAAATATTTGTTCAATATCTATATAATTAAGCTTAGAAGCTTTAGATCTTGATTATTTTATGTTAACCTTGTATATTTAATGATGTATTATTTTTGAAAAGTATTTTAAAACTACTAAAAAAATGAAGACATATGTTGGATCATTTCTAAAAAGTGAACAAAAAACACCAATTCTATTTTAAACTTTAATAAATATATTTTTGAAATAAAACACCCGTGTCGGTTAAATTTCAGCGAGTTGTGCAAAAAAAAAATTTCACAGTTCCAGGTACTACCACGGCTATGCTATGACTGTTACGCCTCGAAACCATCTCACCGCCACTGCTACTGTTACATCAACCACTGCATCTATTTAAAACCATGCATTTAGTGCATTCCAAAGAAATGGAAAATACCTTTCTAGACTATCATTGTTTTATTAGCATGAATAATAGTTTAGTTTCAATTACTTAACACCCTCCCCCCCAAAAAAAAAGGTATTTTCCATTTTTGTGGAATGCACTAAATGCATAATTTTAAATAGAGGTAACGGTTGATGTAACAGTAGCGGTGGCGGTGAGATGGTTTCGGGGCATAACAGTCATAACATAGCCGTGGCAATAACTGGAACCATGAATTTTTTTTTTTTTTTTTTTTGCACATCTCGCTGAAATTTAGCCGATATGCGTGTTTTATTCCAAAAATATATTTATTAAAGTTTAAAATAGAATTGGTGGTTTTTGTTCACTTTTTAGACATGATCCAACATATGTCTTCCTTTTTTTAATAATTTTAAAATACTTTTCAAAAATAATACATCATTAAATATACAAGGCTAACATAAAACAATCAAGATCTAAAGATTCTAAACTTAATTATATAGATATTGAACAAATATTTTTAAAACTCTTTTTTGAATTTTAAATCATAATAATTAAATAGTAATGCAACATTAAATATCTTAATTTAACCCAAAAAAATCAAGATCTAAATATTCTAAACTCTGTGTAGATATTGTACTAAGATTCTTTTTTTGACAATTAATATTTTTTTATATTTTAAAAAAAATAAAAAGAAAATTAAACATTAAACATGCAAATCTAAGTTAGAACAACCAAAGTCTAAAAATCTTAAATTTAGTTTACAATTTTGCATAGACCTTGAGCAGGTAAGTTTAAAAGTATTTTTTAAAAGTTTTAAAAATAATTAGAAAGTAATATATAATATTAAATATATGAATTTAACCTAAAACAAATAAGGTCAAAAGATACTAATCTTATTTTGCATAAACCTTGAAAAAAAATTTCAATAACAAAAAATATATATTTTTGTATTTTTAAAAGTCAAAAAAATACCAAAAGTTAAGTAAATTTCGCAAATCAAGCTTCACACATGTAAGTATGAGATTTTTAGCTACTATAAAAACCTTTTTAGTAAAAAGAGTGGAAGAAATTGGGCTAAAAAAGTTATTTCAATTGATTCACAGTCTGAAGAGCCACAATAGCTGTCGTAACGGCCGTAACAGTACCGAAATGGGCCTTTATGACCTTTACCTTTACGATGACCGTAACGGCCTTTACACATGTGATTTTTCGTTACACCACTAAATCGACCATAACAAGTATCCAAAGGCACCAAAACTTATATGCAACGTCGTTCAGTAACGGTAAAACCTGATTTTTAAAATTGACTAAATGGGATCCACGAACAATAAAAATGAGGGACAATACAAAATAAAATATTGCAACTTATGAGTGGTTAATCTACAATTACAGTACCACTGGAATGAAGAAGTCATTCTATACATACCTATAAGTTATATAAATTCTAGGGTAGATTACACTGACCTCTCCAGAGGTTCATGAAAACATCAATCACCTCCCATGTGGTTTCTGAAATGTCATTAACCTCCCCTCTGGCTTAGTTTTTGCATCAAATTAGTCCAACCGTTAACTTTTCGTTAAAAGTTAACGGAAAAATTGTTTAAAAATAAAACAATAATAAAAAAATTATTTTTTAATTATTTTTTGTGTTTGAAACATTTTATTATTATAATTAGAAAATATTTTTTATTTTATTTTTGTTTTTTATTAAAAAACAGTGTTAGAGTTAATGAAAATATTAACCAAAATAATAAAATATTTCAAACACAAAAAATAATAGGAAATAGTTTTTATTATTATTTTTATTTTTAAACAGTTTTTCGGTTAAAGTTAACGAAAATATTGATGATTGGACTAATTTGATACAAAAACTAAACTAGATAGGAGGTTAATAATATTTTAAAAACTACATAGGAGGTGGTTGATATTTTGATAAATCTCATTGAACGTCAGCGTAATTTATTCAAATAAAAATTATTTTAATTTTAAAAATGAGTAACTAGTTTTGAAATTGAAAAAAATAAAAAAATAGAGAAATTTCTTACTTTTCTAAAAGTGAGATTTATTTGTTTCAAAAGAAATATGAATTTTGTTAAATTTTTAGGTTTTATTATTTATACATAATTTTTATTTTTAATATGAATTTTGTTTGATAAGTCTCGACTTGTACGTTTAAAAAGTATTTATTTTATTAAAAATAAATCTACATATTAAAAGTTATAGACTTTGAAAATTTATACGAAAAAAATTTAATAAAAAAGACTCTAACCCTGTTTAGGCGACTTGTTTATTGGCTTATTTGTTTATTAGTAAATAAGCTAAAATATAAATAAGTCACTTTGTTTGGGTGACACATATAAACAATTTGGTTTAAGTTTGGTTTGTTTGGGTGATTTTTGACTTATTTGGTTTATTTGCTTAAATAAGTTTGGTTCGTTTTGGTAATTTTTGACTTATTTGCTTAAATAAATTTAGTTTGTTTAGATGATTTTTCACTTATTTGATTTATTGACTTAAAATTTAATTTATTTGTTTCTTTTGGGTGACGTAACTTATTTTTGATTTATAAATCAAATAAGTCAATAAATTAGTTTACCCAAACCGGGCCTCTATCTATAAATACGGACAAATATACTTTAATTAATCTTTGATTAAATTACATAGACCACTCTTAAATTTTTTGACAGAAATAAAATATTTCATTTACTTTTTTATATATCATTACCTCTATTAATTTAGTTATCTATCTCAAATTAATTTAACCGTTAAATCTCCGTATTAATTTAACCGTTAAACCTCCGTATGATATAATAAAAACTATTAAATTTTATCTAATTTATTATTAATTTTTTATTTTTTTCCTCATTATTATGAGTTACCTTTCCATTTTGCCCCATCTCTCTCTTCCCTTCTGAAACCCAGTTCAACGCAATACCCTTCTCTCTCTCTCTCTCTCTCTCTCTCTCTCTCTTTCAACTGTTTTTTACACTCTGCGCCTGGTTTGGCCTAAAGAGAACAGAGGGAGAGGAACCATCCCAGGAAGAGAGAGACACTCCTCTCTCATATCCACTCTCTCTCTCTCAACGTTTTTGTTACCAAATTCTATTTCGCGCACTTTCTTTCGCAATAAAATCAAGGAAAAAAAGATGAGTGTGATCGACATTCGGTTCCGAGTCGACGCCATCTAAAAGAAATACAATAAGTACGATGTCGATTCGGAGATTGACCATAAAGCAATTGAATCAAAAACTAAAAATCGGAGTAAGAGACGAGAATCGAAAACCGCTTCCAATGACGAGAGAGAAAACCAGAATCAAAAATCAGAAATCGATCCAATCAGAAATCGAAGTTGTCTTGGCTCTGCATTTACAGATGGCGGTTCAACTCCTCAAATCCCAGGGCATAAACCGATGGTGATGGTCGAGAGATGAAGATGAATAGAGAGATGCAGACGAATCTCTGTAGATCCCTTACCTCCTTCTGCATTGTTTTTGTTATCTTTTTCTTTGCAAGTGCAAGAATTATCTGATCCATTGCCTTGTCATTCATATAACGTCAAATGTGAACTCATCCTTTCAAGGAACAACTAAATTGAATAGTCTGGAAATCAACGGCGTAAAATCTGAAAACTTTCTGTCCTTCTTTTAACAACGGCGAATCGTCTTTGCCGTCGCCGACCCCCAACATACTAAAATTCTTTTCGAAATTCGAATTCTTAACCGCGAATTTTGCTGCCCAAGCCAACGCAATGTTCGCGCTTCTATCTTACCAGTGAAAAAACTGATTACGAACATAATCAAGAACGAGCCGCACACAAATTGGGATTACAACAGAGCTGATGATGGTGGGAATTTAAGGTGGCGTTTGGAGTTTGCAGCGAAGATTGCGATAGCGTGCTTATGGTTGTGGCGTTAATGGTGGGCGAGTCCAAGGAGTTTTTAGAAACTTTGATCTAAAGCCAAACTAAGAGCAACAACACAGCAATCTAGATTGAGTGATTCAGTTTTATTAATAATAACTTTGGCTTAAATAGCCATTTAATACACGCTCTTAACAAAAACAAAAAAACAACCCACTTAGCAAAAATAAAACCAAATTCCCTCCCTTAAACTAAATGTTGTGAAGCAATTAGTTTATATAAGAAGTTTCACATACTCCCAACAGCAGCTTTCAAAGCTTCTAAAAAACTTCAAGCTTCAATGGTTTGGTCATTATGTCCGCTACCTGATTTTGACTCCCACTGTCACGCCTCAAAATCTAGGGTCACGTGAAATTCTACCAAACACCAGTTTTTACAAAAAAAATAGGTTTTCATACATTTAAATCCACCTGTTGAAATCACAAGAAAACTCAGTATGCATCTCTCATAAACAGTAAATATCTTGTATAACATGCATAAGTATATAGCCTTATAGCGTACAAGACTGCCTTCAGGAACATGCATACCAAAAAGAAAAATTACAAAAGTCTTCCGCAACCGCGGGCATCTCCCGAGCTACTCAAGGTCATCATCCAAAGTATCACATGAAAATAGTTTTACAGAAAATTCCACTCGTGAGCCGAAACCCAATAGAAACAGGCAATAAAACTGTAAAGCAGGAAATATGCAATCACGTAGAGTGGGAGTGAACTCAACCACAAAATTCCAAAATTTTCACAAACCTCCAAAACAGTTTTTCTTTCACAACTAAGCATTTAATCAATGCAAAACACATTTTATAGCTGAAAGAAAACAGTAACCAAAACATTGTTCCCCACGGAATGTACCATCGTGGAAAAGAATAAAGAGATCTTATGTACCGACTCTGTCACACAGATAAATGTAGCAACTATAGACTCTTGTTCATTACCCTAGTCCTAAAACACTTAAGGCCTGCTAGGTAATGACAAGTTCTATACGGAGCACCACAACGTAAATCTTAATTTACGGGCGACAACCCGAGGGAACTAAGCACTCAACCGTCTCAATTTACTGAGACTAACCCAAAGGACCTGAGTACCTACGCTGCGCACGTTTTTGAACTTACACTAAGGGCAACTCGTGCCAAATACACGTCATCCCGGTACATCTAGATAATCTTCTAAAAATAGTACCGTAGTTCAACTACGAAAATATTT
>JAOTRH010054370.1:0-19101 GCA_034768845.1 Heliamphora exappendiculata
ATAAGACTTTATAGCTTGATCAAATCGAGTGTTCCAAGACCTCGATGCCTGCTTAAGTCCATAAATAGATCTCTTAAACTTGCACAACATGTGCTCCTAGCCCTTTGCAATGAGTCCGTCAGGTTGTTTCATATAGATACACTCGTTAAGATTTTCGTTAAGGAAAGGTATCTTGACATTCATTTGTCGAATTTTGTAATCAAAATGTGCAGCAATGGATAAGAGAATCTGGATAGACTTAAGCATAGCTACAGGAAAAAAAGTTTTCTCATAGTCGATCCCTTCATTCTGAGTAAACCCTTTAGCAACAAGCCTAGCTTTGAAGGTTTTATCTTTCCCGTCTGCTCCTCTCTTCTTCTTGTAGATCTACCTGCATCTAATGAGTTTTATCCCTTCGGGTGGTTCTACAAGTTTTCAGACCTAATTGGAATACATAGATTCCATCTCCGAATTATTAGCCCTTTGCCAAATATCTGCATCCTTGTCTTGTAGTACTTCATTGTAGTTATAGGGTTCGGTATCCAGTTCTACTGGAATCTTGTCAAACGACTCTCCTAAGAACATATACCGATCAGGTTGATGATTAACCCTCCCACTACGATGAGGCATTATTTGTGTCTGTGCACTAGCAGTAACAGGCTGTGCAGAATCTGAACCCTGTGCATCAGCACACTATTCTTGATTTGCACCTGTCCCGATAATCCTTATACTACAACAAGGTAATGGAATATCAGTGACTTGTGGTTCTTTTTCCGTTCTACTGGTATTTTCTCTCAGTAATTCTAGAATAATTTTGCTATTGGGCATGTGATCCATAATATAATCATATTTCAATAATCGGGCATTGGTGCTAACCATGAACTTTTGATAATTAGGATTATAAAATAGGACAATTTCAAAACTTAAATCCATGTCTAGGTACTTCAAAATACTGTCACAACTTTAAAACTAGTAATTAAACATTTACCTAAATTTGGTTAAGTGTACGAATGACATGTTACTTTGTGAAACTTGAGTCTATGGACATTATATGAACTTGGTGAATAGTTAGTGTATGAAAATGATGATTTTGATGATCAAAATATTACCTACAACTTTCATGTTTAACCCTAAGGTTAGATCCTAGGGTAAATGAGTCATTTTTTTTATTTAAATGAAAATCGTTCAGCATTTTACAGAGAAAAACACAGAATTTGGGCATCTGTTGGCCACGGTTTTGGGGCATCAATTCAAAGGCTATAGGTCTGATGTTTGGTGAGGTTTTAGTTTAAGGTGTTCCCTACAAATTTCATGTTTTGTGCTAAGGCAAGTTATTTAGAAAAAGTTAGTTATTTTGGCCAATTTATAATGAACCTATGCCGATAGTTCGATCCTATGTCACATAAGTCATGATTTATGCTTCGCATGCTTGTACTCTATGCTTTAGTAGATTGTACCATATCGTACTTATATGCTATGTTATAATTGTACACGAGAAGCATATTGTACATCATGAGCATTCCTACATTTTATCTTGGGTTATCGAAATCCCTTTCGTACCTTTCATTTTGGGTTGGGTTATATGAAAATCGTTCTTTCTGTGGCTATGGATCTAGGGCGTCCTTGGTTGTCATATTTGAAAATAAAATGGGAGATTGTTTACTTTAAAAAGGGTTATTAGGCATATGGGTTCGTTACTAGCTTTAATTAGACTTTGGGTTGACACCTAGCGAGTATTCTGGTCCTTAAGGTGGGATCGATTAACCTGGAATAAGGAAGGGTAAAATTGGATAAAGGCCAGTCTCCACGCTGTTTCCATTGCGTGAAATGGCTAAGACATGTAGCCATGGCGAGGGTTTGCATTTCGCAACGAGGCGAGGATAGGTTCAGTGATCAATGTACCATCAAGTCTACTATGAATTCTCGATATGAAATTCATGATATTGTTCTGGATGTATGTCGGGTTGGGCAACTGCATTTCATTCATCTGCATTATGCACTTGCACAATAGTTTTTCATATATGCTTACCCTGTTGAAAATATTAAATTGTCCATCTCTTTGTCCTTAAATTTATATTGGGTATTATATGATATGTATTGTAGGATATTTTATTGTGAGTTTGTTAGACGATTTAGGGAATTTGCTTATGGCTCCGGCTCATGGCATTGTGCCACAGGTGAAGAAGAAGGACCATTTGATGAAGGCGTGTTCATTGAAGAAGAAGACTTCGAAGAAGGGGGAGATTAGCAGGAGCTGGTTAACCCCAACAACGCAGCTTGAAGATGTAGAATATTCTCTTTTGATCTTTTGCTCAGTTTTCCCTGGACATATTGTAACTTTTGCTGAATTTTTTGGATGACTGTAATCATTAAGTATTTTGAACAAATTCTGAACCATTAATGATGTAATAATTATCATATGTAATTATGAATGTTGAACTAGAATATCTTCCTTATTTGTAGTTAAGTATGTCCTGATGTGCCTGGAGGAAGAGGCGTCACATGCATATTACTCGTCGTCTATGTGGATGACATTATTATTACTGGTAGTGACAGTGAAGGAATTGCTGTTCTTAAATCATTCTTGGGCACCAAGTTTCATATGAAAGATCTTGGTGAATTTCAATATTTCCTAGGCATTGAAGTAACCAAGAATAAGAAAAAGTGTGTTCATTTCTCATCTGAAGTGTGTTCTTGATATTTTGGAGCACACAAGATATATGAATGCTAAAGAAGTGGACTCACCTATGGAGACTAATGTCAAATTAGAATCGAAGGATGGAGTTCCTCTCTCTGATCCTGACCAGTATCGCCGTACAGTGGGACAATTGAATTATCTTACTACTATGACTTGTCCAGATAGTGCTTATCCAATGAGTGTAGTACGTCAGTTTTTGTCTGATCCCTGTGTTTTCCATTGGCAAGTGGTGTTACGCATCCTTCGGTACTTACACAAAAATCCAGGGAAGGGCATCTAGTTTTTTGATCATGGTTATGTGGGAATGGAAGAGTACTCTGATGCTAATTGGGCTGGATGTACATTTGACAGGAGATTCACCTCTAGTTACTCTATCTTTGTTGGTGGAAATTTGATTTCCTAGAAGTGCAAGAAGCAGACTGTGGTCTCCCGGTCTAGTGCTGAGGCCAAATATCGGGATATGGATTTAGCGACTGCTAAGATTATGTGGTTACAACAGATTTTGGCAGAGTTACACTTCCCTATTTGAGGATCTACCAGGCTCTGGGTTGATAATACATCAGCTATTTATATTGCCACAAACCCAGTCTTTCATGAGAGAATGAAGCACATTGAGGTTGACTGCCATTTTGTTCGTACGGAATATTAGAAAGGCGTTGTTACTTTTGGGTCAGTTCCCACAGGGGACCAGGTGGCCGATATTTTTACTAAATCTCTGTCGGGTTCGCGTGTCTCCTATTTATGTAACAAGCTGGGCCAGGTAGATATATATGGTCCAGCTTGAGGGGGTGTTAGAAATATATCTCTTGGGTTGCCTAGGACTAACAATTTGTATCATAGTTTGGACTCTTATTTAGTGACTTAACAGTCAAAGAGGTTCCATGGAAACCAGTATTGAACTAGTTCAACCAGAAGACCGGTCCACCAATAGACCACTCTTGTTTAATGGAATAAACTATAATTATTGGAAAGTTAGGATGATGATTTACATATAGGATATTAACTATGACCTTTGGAGAGTCATCATAAATGGACCTAAAAGGCTTACTAAAGTGGTAAAATGGACAACACTCCCTAATCCTGAGAATGAATGGACTGAGGTTGATGTAAGAGAGATATGAAAAATGCTAAGGCCATGAACCTATTATATTACTTTCTTAATCCTAATAAGTTTAATAGGATCTCTACCTGTGACATTGCCGAAGAGATATGGGACAAACTTGAGGTTATCCATGAAGGAACCAACCAAGTCAAAAAATCTAAAATAAGCATGCTTATTCATAATTATGAATTGTTCAAGATGAAGCATGATGAAATTATTTTTAAAATATTTACTAGATTCACTGACATTATAAATGGACTAAAATCTCTTTGTAAGGTGTATACTAATGCAAAAATTGTGAGAAAGATTCTAATGTGTATGCTAAAGAGTTGAGAAGCCAAGGTGACAGCTATTTAAGAGGCTAAATACCTCACCACTCTTAGCTTGGAGGAATTTCTTGGGTCACTTATGACTCATGAGATGAACATCAAGACAGATGATGAAGATGACAGCAAAATAAAGAAAGGGATTGCCTTCAAATCTTTCATCCCTGAGAATGAATTTGATAAAGATTCCTCCAATAATGAAAATGTAGACCTTGCACTTATCACAAAAAAATTTAAGAGGTTTCTTAGAAACAAGAAACAAGGAGGAAGAAAGTTCTTCAAGAAAGATGGGCACAAAGATGTGCCCAACAAGTTTAAAAGAGAAACAAGAAGATTCAAAAGTAACCACAAGAAGGATGAAATCATATGCTTTGAATGCAAAAAGCCTGATCATATAAACGTTGAATGTCCCCAACTCAAAAAGCACTACAAAAAGGGGTTCAAGAAGGCAATGTTAGCTGCATAGGGTGAAAGTGCTGAAAGCATCTCTAAAGATGAAAAAGATGAGAATGAAGTTGTAAACTTATGTCTTATGGTTAATGAAGACAATAAGGTGTGTCTCAAGTCCTCATTCAAGGAAGGAATGTGGTATCTTGATAGTGCCTGTTTAAAACACATGATAGGTGACAAGTCAATATTTGCCTCTCTCGTGCCTAAAGATGGTAATTTTGTGATATTTAGAGATAATAGCAAGGACAAAATCATAGGAGTTGACTGTATTGGTAAAACTTTTTTCCATTCTATTGAAAATATTTTGCTTGTTGATGGTTTGAAACATAACCTTCTTAGCATCTATTAACTTTGTGACCAGGGCTACAAAGTCGCCTTTGATCATTCTAAGTATGTTATTGAAAACTCAATCGACAACAAAGTTATTTTTGAAGGTCATAGGCATAAAAATATTTACACTTTCAATCTTAATGACCTATCTAAAAAAAACACAAAATGCTTAAATGTCTTGAGTAATAATAGTTGGTTGTATCATAGAAGACTTGGATATGCTCACATGAATTTGATTTCAAAACTTCTGAAAAAAGAGTTGGTGGTTGGTTTACCTCAATTCAAATATGAAAAATATAAAATTTGTGAAGCGTGTCAGCAAGACAAACAAGTTAGAAGTTTTTTTTAATCAAAAATGGTAATTTCTACTTTTAGACCTTTATAACTGTAGCAAATGAACTTATTAGGTCTAACAAGGACTCTTAGCCTTGGAGGTAAGAGATATGCATTTGTTGTAGTTGATAATTTCTTTAGATACACTTGGGTGTTATTCCTATCTCATAAGGATGAAACTTTTGCTGTTTTTTCAAAACTGTCTCAGAGAATTCAAAATAAAAAGAGTTTTCAAATCACAAGTATCAGAAGTAGTCATGGTAGCAAATTTGAAAACCAAAATTTTGAAAAATTTTATAATGAAAGTGGTATAAACCATAACTTCTCTACTCGTAGAACTCCTCAACAAGATGATATTGTTAACTGAAAGAATAGGACTCTAGAAGAAATGGCTAGAATCATGCTTTATAAAAATAACCTACCAAGATACTTTTAGGTCGAGCCTATCTACACAGCTTGTTTTATTGTGAACAGAGCCATGATTCGAGCTTCACTCAAGAAAACTTCATATGAGCAGTGGAATGGAAGAAAATCCAACATAGTTATTTTCGTGCTTTTGGTTGTAAATATTTTATTTTGAATAACAACAAAGAACTTTTGGGCAAATTCGATACAAATTCTGATGAGGGCATTTTCTTGGGTTATTCTATATATAGTAAAGCCTATAGAGTTTTCAACAAAAGGACCATAGTTGTTGAAGAATCTATACATGTGGTATTTTATGAGGCTAACCTAGGTTATTCCATGAAATTTTATAAAGATAACATGATTAATATAGAAAAAGGTATTGAAAACATCTTCATCAAAGACCAAAAAGAGAAAAATCAAGAGGAAGTCACAAATGAGCAACAAAATGCAGACCAACAGGCTGTAGGTCCCTCAAACCAGAGAAATTCAAATGGTCCTAAGGAATGGAGGTATGTTCATGGTTATCCAAAAGACTTGATCATTGGTGACCTAGCTTAAGGTATAAAAACTAGATCCTTTATACATAATTGTTGTGGTAATTTAGCATTTTTCCCAAACTAAACCAAAATATTTTGAGAAAGTTGAAAACGATAATTTTTGGATCTTGATTATGCAAAAAGAGCTAAATCAATTTGAAAGAAATAAGGTTTGGACTTTACTCCCAAGGCCTAAGGATCACTCGATTATTGGTACTAAATGGGTTTTAAGGAACAAAATGGATGAGAATAGAGTAGTTCTTAGGAACAAATTTCGATTGGTAGTCTAAGGTTATAATCAAGAAGAAGACATTGATTTTGATAAAACGTTTGCTCCTGTGGATAGGCTTGAAGCCATTAGAATGTTACTTCCTTTTGCATGCTTTAAAAATTTTAAACTTTATTAAATGAATGTCAGTAGTGTCTTTCTAAATGGTTTTATCTCTAAAGAAGTCTTTGTAAAATCACCTCCTAATTTTGAAAACCCAGGCTTCTCAAATCATGTTTATAAAGTCACTAGGGGTCTCTATGGTTTGAAACAAGCACTAAGAGCTTGGTATAAAATGCTTAGTATATTCTTGATTGAAAATAAGTTTTCAAAGAAAAAAATTGATGCAACTCTTTTTATCAAGTCTAAGGAAAAAGATATGCTAGTTGTACAAATTTATGTAGATGACATTATTTTTGGCTCAACTAATGAAACTATTTATAAGAACTTTGTTAAGTGTATGCATAGAGAATTTCAAATGAGCATGATGGGTGAACTCAATTACTTTTTTGGACTTCAAATCAAATAAACTCAAGAAGAATTTTTCATAAATTAGTCTAAGTATATCAGAGACTTATTGAAGAGATTTGACATGCTAAATGCAAAACCTATGGAAACTCCCATGTGCCCTTCAATAAAGATTGACAAAGATGAAAATTGTTAGGCAGTTGAAGAAAAGAGATATAGAGGTATAATTGTTCTTTACTTTACTTAACTGCTAGTAGACCTGATATAATATTTAGTGTATGCATGTGTGCTAGATTTCAAGCTAGTCCTAAGGAATCTCATATGACTGCTGTTAAGCGCATATTTAGATACCTCTTGAGTATACAAATCCGAAGATTATTCTATCCTAGAGGAATAGCCTTTGAGCCATTTGGCTATTCTGATGCAGATTTTATCAGTTGCAAAATTGATAAGAAGAGTACTAGTAGAACATGCCAATTCCTAGAACACTAACTCATATCACTGTTTAGTAAAAAGCAGAAGTCAATAGCCTTATCTATAGTTGAGGCTGAGTACATTGCAGCTGTTAGCTGTTGTGCACAAGTTTTTTGAATGGAACAACAATTAGAAGACTATGGTGTATGTTTAGATCACACTTCCATTAAGGGTGACAATACTAGTGCCATTAATATATCCAAGAACCATTTACAACACTCCAGAACAAAGCATGTAGAGATCAGACATCATTTCATTAGAGATCATGTTCAAAAAGAAAACATAGAACTGGAATTTGTAGGCACATACCACCAACTTGCTGATATATTCACCAAACTTCTTAATGAAGAAAAATTTTGTTATATTAGGAGATAACTTAGTATGTTATGTGCCCCAAATTGATGATTATATGTAATACTAATCATGCATGTTCAATGCTTTTCATACTTTTAATTGTTGTGTGCAAAGTGTCGACACAATGTTAAAAAGTGTTGCCAGATGTGTGAAAGTGTTGACACAAACGCTATATAGTATAGACACATTTTAAGAAAAGTGTTGACCCCCAGCTATATAGTGTCGACACAATTCGTTATCTTGCTCTCAGTAAGATTAGTGTTGACTTACTTGTGAAAAGTGTCGACTCAATGACCAAGAAGTGTTGACACTGCGGGTGTTTTTGAGATGGGGAGAACAGTGCATAAGATATTTATTGTTTTTAGAAAAATATCCTTTGCTTTTTTCTTTTAAAATAAGAAAATCCAAGATATCCGAGCACGCTTTTAAGAAAAATGGAGTCGCCACATGATTTTTGAGAAAAATCAAGAAAAAAAAGAAGGTTGTGGGTCTTTTAAAAGTGTAACCAGAGAAAAAGAGGATTCGAGGGCAAAAGTACGAGAAAAAAAGGTGTTAGGCACCTTTCTCGGTCAGCTGTGAGGTTGGCTTCTATTTTGTCAATGTTGGTTCTTATTATAAACTTTTTTAAAGATAACATATACAGAACGAGAGGTTGAAGAGAATTCAAATAAAAGCAAACAATAAATGTAAAGACCCTGCTCGAACTCTAGTATTGGTAACACATAGTCCACGAGGCCATAGAGTACTGAAGAGGTTCAAAACTCTAACTTGACTCGAAAATCCTAAGTTCAACCTAGAAACCCTAAAAAGGTCTAAGACTCGTGCAACAAAATCTTAACACCCAGAGAGTCTTCTAACATTCTAAATAAAGTAAATAATATGAAATATAAGATTAGAAATCAAAAATCTTCATAAGTAGGGTAAAATGACCATTTTGCCCCAAGTACAGCAAAAAGTCTTAAAAATCTACATTTTGACACATGGACAACCGAAATCAAGAATTTAAGTACAATTATGTAGCAAAAAACAAAATAACATCAAAAATAACAAAAATACCCCTTAGTGGCCGACCACCTTGGGAAGAGTGCAAAAAAGTAGCTTTTTACTTTTTTTTAGCTGAAAATGATGAGAAATGTGTTAAATTAAGCATTATGATGATCAAATACTTGTTGAACAAGTAACATACATAATAATATATTGTTATAGGTTAAAAAAAGTAAACAAATCATTATTAAAATTCATACACAACAGAATAAGTTAAAAAGTCATATATTGTCAAAATATCTTTTTGGTGTCTTTTTCTACTGGGACCTATTATTTTAGTATGTTTATGATCAATATAGTATTTCTATATATTATTATAGTTTCCATAGTAATTTATTAAATAGATGTAGTCACGAAAATACATCTATTTAATAAAAATTAGATATGGGAAAAATAAATATAGCTAGGGATCAGTTTGGGTGATAAAAATCTGATCCCCCATCAATCAAGGGACTTTTTTTTATTTTCGTGCCCTTATTGTGCACGAAAATAAAAAAAAGATATATATTTTTATCTTTTTGTCCCTTTTGTGTCCTCTAGCCCTTGCCTATATAAAGCAAGCTAAACACCTTCTTCTCTACATGAAATTTTTGGCCAAGAGAGGGGGAGAGACCAGAAACTCTTTGCTCTTGAGTGTTAAGGCGAGTTTGAGGGAGAAAAATGAAAAAAAATGAAGGAATCAAGGGGAATTTTCTAAAGCTAAGTTCGAATCCATCATCCACCCTCCTTTGATATCTCAAAAAAGTAAATAAAATCTCTAAATATTATGTCTAATATCTCTCAAAATATTTTCCAACAGATCTCTTTAAACACTCTAAGAATCGAGAACCAAAAATAAATCGAAAATGCGTCGTGGTCAGAAAATTTGGGAATGCTATGTTTACGGGTGATAGGAGATAACGTTGTGTGTTGTTATCTTTGAGTTTGAAGACTTTCAAGTGTTCTGGAGCCTTGATATTAATGTCTAAAACACAAGTATGCAAAGAGATGGAACATAAACTTGACATATCATAAGTAGGAGATTTCGACCCTTAGAGACTTGATTTTTGAAAACATAGATATTTCTGCCATGAATATTGGAAGGCCATAACTCAATGTAAAAAATTGATCTAAGCATTTTCTTTAGGTCTAGATTTCGAATTTTGTGTTATCTTTCATCCAAAGTTGGTTTAAACTCATTTGAATAAGTAGAATTCGAGATATTGCAATTTTACCAAAGTGTGTCGTTTTTCAACCGGTCAACACCACCGACCTGAAAACCTTAGTTTACAATGTGATCTGAACTTTGGTCAAAATATAAAAGTTGTAGATAATATGTATATCTATCTACCCATAAGAAAATGAGCACAACATATTGAGTGTTGATAGGTCAAAACTCATTTGAAAGTCTCTGTTGGGTTTCAGCCGCTATGGGACACTTCTATCACCTATTTTTGTGTAGTTCAAAACCCCTATTTTTAGTGACCTACTCCAAAAGTGGTCTATACGAACATTGTAGCTAACATATTAAACTATTTTTTGTCCAAAAATAGACCTTAAATTCCCAGGATGATCCCCCAAAACTGTTTCAAACCCTTTGTCCAAAATCGACTTTGCTTAGTTTTGGCGACTGACATAACTTATTTTCTAAAATGGCCAACAAGTCTAACTTGTTCCAAACAACTACCCTTAACTCTAAACATGAAACTTGTAGGGGCCGTGTTGAACTAGAACTCAAAAATGGGCTCATTTGGACTTGATCTGATGTCCCAAAGCCGAGACCAATAAAAGCATATTTTTTGTAAAATCTTGGTAAAGGTGCTAAACCGTTTTTGCTTTAGATTGTTTTGTTTATCCTTTTGCCTTAGGTTTTGTCCTTAGTGTTAAACATGAGTTAAACATGAGAGTTGTAGAAGGTATTTTTATTTAAATGGTATTTAAAAATCATAACGTAATTTCAAGTCTAGATACCCCAAAACCTTGTTGACCCTTTTAATTTAATACTCGATTTTTTGACCTTAAAAGTAGTTAAGTGTGAATTGAGTTCCCTTTTCTATGAGACCCGAGTTTTTGTATGTTGATTGATTTAAATTAGTTGATTAATGTTTTTAAGTAAATGTACGATGATTTAGAACTCATGCTATCATGTTTGAATCATATCTTGAGAATTGTAGCTTGTGCTTCATATACTTGTATCTTATGCTTTGCACGTTGTACTATGCATTTTGCCATGCTAATTGATGCCATGCTATAGATGGTTGTATTTGAGATTCATACGATACATCATTGACATTGTCACTTGCATCATGGCATATTGCAGTCCATCTGTGCAAACTATCGTTGGGATGGGCTGTGTTGAGATTGCCATTTTTGATTCTAAGTCTAGGGCGTCCCTGGTTTCCATTTTCAAAAATATTTTTGGATGAATTCCCCTTGTACACTCTGGGCATGTCCCCGGTGTTACAAAATTGGCTTATACACCCTTGGTGTGTCCCCGATGTTTGAAATGGTTTATGAATATTCTTGGGTACCATCGATAGCTTGGACTTTTGGGTTGACACCGATGATGGCATCACGAGTCTTAAGGTCGGAAAAATTGCTTAATATGCCTGATATTACATGTCTATATGACTGATTGATTAATTATTGAATTTGTTGGCATAAAGGATGGCATGATTATTGAATTTTGTTGGTCTGGAGTTTGGTGCGGACCCCGACGCCATTGCTATTGAGTAAAACAGTTGTGGCATGAAGCCCAACGAAGCATTTACTATTCGCAATGACGCGCGATGATGGCTTTGGTGATCAAATACCCATAAAAGTTTACTCTGGTGATTCCCGGTGTGGAATCCCTGCTATAATCTGGGTGCATGTTGGGTTTGGTATCTGCATTACATACACGGCATCTCATATACGCATGTTTATTGACTTATCTATTATTCTGTCATAAATTGTCTGTCTCCTTGACTATAAACTATACTGGGTGTTACACGATGTGTTGCAGTGAATCTTGTGCTGCGAGATTAGTTAGAACGTTAGAGTGTTTTGCTTTTGAGCCTTGGTGTTAGGGTTGATATACTGAAAATCATACTTTTAGTATTTAATTTTATTTTAATAAAACTAATTTTCTATTTTATGAGTATTTTTATCAGCAATATATGTGTATCATTTTTTTAATGTTATGCATAGATATCCGATATTATGTATTGTATTTAATCTGGTGTGTTGAGTACGACTTGCGTACAGAAGATCAGATTTTAAGTTATTTCAGAATATAAGTTTTATGTTCACAGTTTAGATAGAAATGGACATACTATCGGTACGATTGTAACACAGAATTTCAGTAGACCCATCTTGGTTATGGGGAACAGATAATAGTATCGTCTATTGTTCTGACTCTCTGTGCTAGTACACTTTGTGTGTATTGAACGGAACATTTGGGGTAATTAATTTTATACTGACTATATAAATTAATTCACATCTCAATATTATTATGGATAGTACTTATTCTCTTAATTCTAAATTAATTATTGATTTGCATATATTTAATATTCGTTATTTTGATTCATTAGAGAGTGCGATCTTATATGGATCTATACTCCCGGTGAGTTAGATAGCGCTATTATTTATATGGTAAATATTAATTATTGACAGAATTCATGTCCCGAAAGATCAGGAGTGACGATACCCCCTTAAGGATGCTTATAGGTTTTGACCGGGCCAAATCTTATAGGTGGATTTGATTATCTGGTGGTCAAATAAGTTAAGTAAAAGGGTTTAAGGAATATCAAGATACTGATTAAATTAAATTATCAGTAAATAAATTTAATTGACGGGTATCGAAACTCTTAATGTGGGGAGAAATGGTAAGTATTTAATAACAGGAGCTCAATGCGAGAATGTCTTGAGATTATGGGTCAGAGTGCAATTACAGTTTTTTAGTATTGTGAACTCTAATTCAGTGTTTTGTGAAAATAGTAGAAATCGCTACGTCTTTCTATAATTGCAGAAACTACTGGTAGGTATTTGTGTTCCACTGGAAGTCATACTCATAATTACTTTCCAGGTCCCTGTTGTAGCCCTATATATATGCGGGTAGGCTGAACCAGTTTTATATAATTGATATATCATATTTTGTCTCTCAAGACTAAATATATCTCGGTTCTGCCGGTACGAATTCTCGATAGTTTGTAGCCCACACTACGTTGAGGATCGCGTAAGGAAATACAGTAGAAGATCTAACAGAAACTTCAACTTGAAATCAAATCGTAGTTGAAGAATTGATCGACAAAAGGTATTCTTATAAATTAACTTTGGTTGCACGGATTTTGTTTTGATCGTTCGTCGTCAAAAATTTTATCTGCATCCCGTTTCGGCTTTTGCCCGTCTATTTAATTTTTTATCGAAAATTATTTGTAAAAATAATGATCTTGGCAGTATTGCCTCGAACATGATTAAGTGTTCGAGTGATCTCATGACCTCAGTAATGTTTTAGGTGCACCCTTGGCGCGTGTTTGGGTCCCGTTAAGGCTTGTTTGGCTAGTGTATGGGCTGAAAAACTTGTTTCTCGCAAAGGACCATTTCTCTTCAGCAGTCCAGTTGACTAGACTGGAGGATCCAGTCGACTTAGTCGATAATGAGATCCTTCGGTCGACTGAACTGGGAGGTTAATCAGCTGACTATGTCGGCAAGGCTTATTTTGGTTTCCAATAGCCTCATCCAGTCGACTGGATTGGGGGTCCAGTCGATTGAACCGTGGATTTTTGCCTTGGTCTATAAATATCAAGCGTGTGGGATATTTTGATTTCCAAATTGGGTTCTCTCTCCCGAAACCCCTGCCTTCTCTTTAGATTTTGATGGGGCCGGGGCTCAATTTTCAGCAAACTAACAGTGAATCCTTGTTATTGGTGCTAGGGAATTCACATATATTCGGACAAAATTCTATTTCGTCGAGGTTTAATTTTTGAGACGTCGAGCTTTTGGCTCACCGAGGTAGGATTTTAGACTCTACTGTTGTTAAAAGGTGTTATATGTAATTATATGTGCTTTCACTGGGTAGAAAATGCATTAAATGTGATTTTCATATCTAAACCTTGGTTTTTGGGTAAAATGTGTTTTTACGCGTTTCTTGGTTTTATACATGATTGGAATGTGTTGATATCCGTAGTTTTCAAAATGAGGTTTGAAAACGAGATATTTTGTGAGAATTGTGAAAAACGTGTTTTTAGAGGTTTGGAGCTAACCCTCGGGGTTGAGTCTCAGCTTTTAAAACGTTTGTTGAAAGTATATTTTTACATGCCAGTAGATCTCCATGTTGATGGATTGGATCTCTTTTTATACATGTTGATGTTTAACTATTTTACGGGTTTTTCGCAGTTAAGCTACGGTTGGTTTTTAAATAATTTCTATAGTTGTACCGCGACAGTGGGTATAATGAGTTAGGCTTCTATTGCTTCTTGGTAGAAGTCCAAAAACGTGCGCAGAATGGGTTCGCTACGGTCCCTCGTGTTAATCCCCGTAAACGTGGTATTGGATGCTTCTTCCATCAGTCGCGAAAATTCGTAAAGAGTTGGTTGCCTCCGTGAATGGTGTCAGTTGCCTCCGTGAATGGCATCGTTGTTGTGACTCCGTATAGAACTTTTCATTACCTAGCAAACCTTAAGTGGTTCAGGACTAGGGTAATAGATAGGAGTCTATAGTTGTTACCATTGTCCTGTGTGTAGCAGAGTTGGTACATAGGATTTTATTTTATCCTTTTCTCCTCGACTGTGTGACCCAAGTGGAGAATACTATTTTGTTACTGCTTATCATTTTATTTTTCTCGATTGTGTATTTCGAGTGAAAAAATAACGTTTTGTACCCAGTTGTGTGATCCGGGTGAAAAACCATGTTTTTTATTATTATTTTCCTTTAACTATGGCATGTTATCAGCATGATAGATATGCATGATTTTAAGAGTGAAATCGTGAGATTTTCTAAAGTAAAACCGTTTTGAGGCTCGTGTTGGTCTGATAAAAACTTGTGATTTTCAGGGTGAAAAAACCTTTTTGGCTCATGTGGTTGAGTCTGTATGCTTATGATTGTATAACCTGCTTTACAGTTTTATAGTCTGTTTCTATTGAATTTCGGCTCACGGTGTGAAATTTTGTTGTAAAACTTTTCTCAGGTGGACGTGGTCCTGTAGGGTGACCTTGAGGTGGCTGTTTATGAGACCCTGTTATTTGGTCTTTGTTAGGTAGTTTATACATTTCTGTATATATTTCTTGTTGGGTTATAAGATGTTGTAATGCATATACTTTTCTTCTGGCTATGGGCCGATGTATGCATGCTTTATGCCTTGGAGAGACCATAGGCTGGTTGTTATTTTTCGTTGTTTCTTACTACATTTTTCGTTGGTTGGTGCAACGGCTTGCAATTAAAAATGGGTTTTTAAATGGCTTAGGTTTCATTCAAACTCTTATGCTTTGAGGGAGGTTTTAGAACGGTTTAAGCTTTTTTTAAAAAGAAAAGATTTTCTTATCCAAAACTTGTATTTTATTTTTAAAGGCTTGACTTGTGGGGTCATAACCGTAGTCTCTTGGGCTACTCTTTTAAATCAAATAAATTCACGGTATTACGTTTTTACAAAGGTTTTAGCCTTGTTTGGGCTTTATGGTTTTCATCCCTTTTTGTTCGGGTGGTTTGGTGATTGTTCTTGGGCTTTCGTGTGACTCGGAGTTTGGGCTGTGACACATGAAAAGTCCACTAAACACCGATTTTATGAAAATAGAATTTCTTCTCAATCAAATACAACTTTTGCAATCCAAAGAAAAAGGAAACCCAAGGTTTATCTCTCATAAACAAATGACATACAGTTCCAACATGCATACAATATATATATCGCATTTTGGCGTGCAAAACCCACCATCAGGAGCAGGCTCACAAAAGGAAAAAACTAAACACAGTCTTCTATCATCCATCACCACGAGCACCACTAGATCTACTCATGATCATCATCCACATTATTACCTGAAAAAGGTTTAACAAGTCCCACACCGTGAGCCGAAACCCAATAGAAAGTAGACCATGATTCGAACATTTCAACAAAAATGGTTTTCTTTCATAAAAACCCAAGTTTTCCATCATCAGAACCGAACATTTCAACAATGCAAATAACGTTTTGTAGTTGGAGAAACATAAAAATAAAAATGTTATTTTCTACTCGGATCATACAACCGAGGAAAAGAGATAAATCTTATGTACCGACTCTATCATAAAAGGACAGAGATAACAACTATAAACTCCTGTCCATTACCTATCCCCGAATCATTTAAGACCTATTAGGTAATAACAAGTTCTATACAGAATTACCACAACATAACTGTTGACTTTACGGGCCCAAAACCCAAGGAACAAAAGCACCCAAACCTTGTTTATGGGAATTATCCCGAAGGACAAAGGTACCTACTCTGTGCACATTTTCAGACTTTCACCGAGGGCAACTCGTGCCAAATACCCGCTATCTCGGTACATCTATAAAATCATTTCGAAATCAACCCGTAGCTCGATTAGGAAAATATTTCTACAATTATACATTAAACATGTATAAAGATCCATCCATCAAATATGGAGATCAAACAACCTTAAAAACATGTTTCCACCGTTTTCATCAAAACGTTTAAAAGCTTAGACTCAACCCCGAGGGTTAGCTCCAAACATCCAAAACACATTTTTCAAGGTTTTCATAAATTCTCCGATTTCAAAATCACTCTTTTTGAAAACCATGACCATCTATACGTTCAATATCATGTCACAAACCAACGAAAAGCGTAAAACATGCTTTTTCATCCAAACAACGAGGTTTAAACATAAAACATGACATTTAAAGTATTTTCAACAGGTGAAAACTCATATAATTGCACGTAGCATCCTTTAAAGACATCACAGTCTAGGATCCTATCTCGGTGAGTCAAAAACTCGACGCCTCGATTCACGTGCAAAACCAAATTTTGTCGAAATAAAATTCTGTCTAGATGAAAGCGGAGCCCACCGTGTGGATAACAAGGATCTACTAATAGATCGCGAAAAACTAAGCCCCGGGCTTTCAAAAGTCTAGAGAGAAGGTGGAGGTTTTGTGAGTACAAGGAGAAACTTTGTCAAGATGCAACCCAGATTTGAAAATATCTGCCAAAAGGTGGATATTTATAGGCCACGCCACAACACAAGTTCAGCCGATTGGACCAAACAGGTCAGTCGACTAAAAAGCCTCTAGAAAGACAAAAAATGGTCCACCACCTCAAGTCAGTCGACTGGACCACACAGGTCAGTCGACTGAGAAGCCCCTAGAAGGACATCAGTAGACTAAAAACCCCACTTCAGTCGACTGAAAAGCTACGGTTAAAGTCAAAAACTTTTCAGTGACCAGGTCAGTCGACTAACTCTCCCTCCTCAGTCGACTGACCCACTTAGCCAACTGAAAAACAACACCAAAACACGCATAGGCTCAAATCAAAACAATAAAACACGATCTCACATGCATACAACTAACATCAGGCATTTGTAAAAGATGAAAACACATACTATGCATGCTGCTCTAAGACGAAGAAACACAAACGAACACGTCATATATATAAAACAACAAAAAAAGAAAAATGATTCGGGTCTCACAGTAGTTAACTGATTGATCAACTGTTGAAAATCACTCAAGTGTTCATTTACACTTTAGCTATCTTTGTATTTTAGATTCACTAATCATTTGATCAATGATGCTGTATTCTGGACAGTCTTTCTCTCATACATTGACTCTAATTTTTTTCACAATATATAGGTGTTGCTTTCTTGGTTCTTGGGCCACATGATGAAAAATACTCTGATCCACCCAAGTACGAATTTGAGCCACTATTTTTTTATTCATAACATTCCATTCATCATCAATAGTTTTTTTTTTGCCTTCTTGCTATCACCTTCAATCGGCATGTACAAGTCTTTAGTATAAATGACATCTTCCATTTGTGGTTTCAACATCGAGTAATTCGTTGAATTCAATTTAATTATAGCACCAGGTGATATTCCATTCTAATCAGGCACAAAACTAAATATATCTAGACTGTATTTGATCTGAGCTTTGATATCACTGTTGAAAAAAAAATCAAAATAACTTACAGCAGAATAAATATTTTTTCCTCCATTTGTACGTGAATAAATGAGATCAATAATAGCAGAATAAATAATAATCAAATAAATTGCATGACACCGGATTTTACGTGGAAAACCCCTAAGAGAAAAAATCATGGGATCAAAATCCAATTATAAATTTTCACTATGTTAAATTAATAAGTTTATAGAATTTACTCTCTAGGCGTACCCAAAGAATGACAATAATAAGAATGATATTCTCAGGGTAATAGAAATATTGAATATTCTTTACTGTAAGATAGATTTCAACCAAATAAATAAAAGTGAATTTAGATTTCATCGATTGACAATCGATACCGTTGGATAACAAGAACTAAGTGCCAAGGGAATGTTTTAAAAAATTTACGATGATTGGGTTTCATTTACCCTCTGATTTGTGCACAGATAGTATGATAAACCTTCACCGAATGATCTTCTTTCTCTGTTGTCTCGCACACTGTTTAAATGCGCAATTCTCATATCTAAAGAATTGATTTGCATTTTTATACCTCTCCAAGTGGAAATTTATAAAGGATGGCTCACCTAATGGCTATTGTTAAATTGGATTAGAATTCTAAAACTAAGAGGTTTCTACAATTTGTAATTATTTTTTTTCTTTTATTTATAAAATTGAGCCACCCCAAATGAGGCAAACACCATCATTTACGAAGTAGAGGTGAAGACTATGATTTTTTTGAAAAGGTTGCGGAGCAGTAGTATATGAGGTTGTATTTTTTTAAAAAAATTTATGTAATGTTCGGCCCTCTTCTCGTAGGAGTTTATATTCTCCTGTATAGAAGTTTGATATTCTTTCTTTGTTAAGATTATTTTTCTTTCTTTTATGAGGATTTTTGCTTTTTTTTTGTAGCTATTTTATTTTTGCTAATATACTATTTTGTTCAATATATTATCAGTCAGAAAAATATCTCTTCTTAGATCTAATATCTATTTTTCGATTAAAAACCCCTCATACTCTATCAACATTCTTTTCTATTGATAGGTTTTCAATTATTTATAAGGTAAATTACATTGACCTCCCTTTAGATTCATGAAAATACCAACTATCTTTTCTATGGTTTTTAAAATGTCACTAACCTCCCATCTGATTTAGTTTTTGCATCAAATTAGTCCAACCGTTAAATTTTTGTTACTACTTAACGGAAAAATTATTTTTAATATATATATTTTAATTAAAAAAT